>JAOEGT010041829.1:0-22320 GCA_025447795.1 Speoplatyrhinus poulsoni | reverse complement strand
CATGCATAACAGCCTAATGTTAATAGCTTACTACACTGAATGCAACACTAACTATAAACGTGATTTTACAACAAATAATTGTCCTTGCGAGTCACGGCAGGAAAATAACACTAGACAAAAAGTATTAAGTTTCTGTAAGTAGTGTCAATAAATGTGTTTTTTTGCCAGAAGCAAATACTGTCTTTTCCCTTTATTGTCTTCTCAAAATACATCAGAATGGTTTGTTTACTTTATAAAATCGTCTCCAGTCCCTGTGAAAGCCACAGGTTACACGCAGAGATAATGGCACACTGTACGGGAGGAAATACGCCGTTTGAATATCGTCTTATTCTCCACAACAACGAGTGAAGGAACGCTTTCCTTTCGTTTGCCTCCATATGGGCATTTTAAGAGCAGCCTTAGTATTTCTTTCTTTAATAAAGCAAGCGGCCACATTGGGAGAAACCATTCTGGACGCTGATCTCAAGGTGGCGCTCTGCTCTTCACCCTGTGTGCTCCAACATACATCACAGTGTCAGTGTGTTGTTTGCTTTCAACCCCCCCCCACCCCCTCCACACCTTCCCGTCACTCAGCTGGTGACTGATCCTGTCTTTGGGCTCAGTATCACCCAGAATCCTATCTAGTCGGGGGTGGGAGGGACAAAACGTGAGAGGTTTCGCGGTCAAACGCCAACCGATCCTGTCTGAGAATCTCTTTGATCCACAAAGCCTCCCCCTTTCCCTTTTCCCAGTTGTGTACGCAACTTAAAATGAACAAATCTAATGCAGAGGGAGGAATTTGTCGAAATGAAGCCCGGTTCCTCGAAGACATGAAAGTCTTCAGAGCGTTTCACAGTGGAGTATTCAGTGGCTGTGGGAGCTGTATCATTGTCCTGTTGACTCCTACGACTGCTGTGATCAGTGGACCTTGCTGCTATTCCGTGCCAAATTGCCATGTCACAACATGGCAAGTCATCTGTCCGACTAGATTTCCTCGAGGAAAAACAGTCGCGCCGGCTTCTAAATACCATTAGTAAATCTAAAGCGGTTACATCTTTATCAGTGTAAAGCTCTGCTTGAGTAAATTACTTTTATTACTGGGTTGATAACATTATGACCATAGGGCCATCATCAGTGACGCTGTCAGGAAGGGGGGCAACCAGTAAAGTTGTCCCGGGACCAATTGGCCAGCTCAAACATAATTACTCATCTTTACAATTAAATACTATTGACACAGTTGCACTGGTATTAAATACAAGAATTGCGTAGATGAAGTTAATTAATGCTTTCTACAAAGCGCACTAAATCTATTTAAAAAAAATGCTTGCCTATGCCCTTCAGCCAGGACAGGCCGGATCACCTGCTATCCTTTGTCTAAAGGGATCTAGCTCAAAATATTGACTTTAAGGACATGATCAGTGAATTCGCAACAGCTAGGGAACAACCAACCATATCACGTAGGCTACAGAAAAGTGAGTGAGCACGACCACTACTAGTAAACTATTTTGTCCTTTCATTTTGCTGTATGCATTTTCCGACAGTTTGTTTAATCGTGTCTGCTACTTTGGTTATGCATGGGGAACAAAAATGACATCATATATTTCCTGTGTTGAAAACAGTGGTTTGAAAGTGGCCTAGCTACGAACTAAAACACTTAACAATAAAACGTTATGACCTGTTCTTGGATAGTCATATAATGATTTATTCTAACCCATGATTGGGGTTCTAAAAAGGTTAAATTCTATCCCTGGCCCTGGGATTCTTGTCGGCATCCCTGATTCCTGGGAAGAATTAGAATTATCCAAATACTACTATAGTTTCTTGGATATTCTATTGTTCTTGGCATTTTTGTGTCACATTATAGCAGGTTAAAAAGATTGTGTTAGCTCTTAACTGTATTGCAAAATAACCTCTGAAAGCAATATGTATAATGTTTGCATATCTTTTCTTTTGATAATCTTTCCATGACAGGAATGCCATTCTTAGGGGAAACATTTCCCCACAAAGGTGTCCAGGCTCCACCTTGATTTGGTGGTTACCACGGCACACTATATCAGATAATACTGAAGCAATCTATGTCCTATGTTCAATATCAATGTTTCCAGTCATGGACAGTCATGCAGGGTTCCTATCAAAATATGTGGGCTTGTGCATCACAGCAGAATACAATATATGTTGATTCCAGCATGTTCATAATGGTCAGGTCACAACGCTTAAGCAGATACCTAAACCATGTTTCCTTCGCTAGTGTGATGCTGATGCAACAAAAGGTATTTCTAACAAAAACAACACACATTGTGATTAAACTTAGAGCCAACAGTATGGCGTTGGTAGGAGTGCGTGTGCAGCTTAAAAGCCAACTCTTGAATACGGCGTATTACATTACATCTAGCATGTCACTTGTGGGACACTTGGGTGGAAAATGTCTCCTCGGGGAACAATCAGACAGACTCCAGCTTTGTCAAAAAGTCTCCTCCGCTTATTTCCGAGACGCCTGGAATGAGTGGAAATCCAACCTTTAACAAAAAGGTTGGATTTCAGCGCAGTTGCACTGATTAGCAATTGATTAACCTTTTCCATTTTAGATGTTCAAATTAATTAAAAGTAATTCAGTTCCACTGTAGAGAAACTGACACAGGATTCCCTTATGGCTAATGCACAGCTAATGCAATAGGAGTAATGAGTTAGTTTAAACAGCATACTTATGTCATCTTAAAAGCAATTAAACAAATGCATCTGGTAATTTTGGTATAATACGAAGGTAATACATAAGATCTGTGTATTCTTGAATAGTATATTATTTATGTATTAACTTTATAATATATCTAGATGCATGCCATTCTTAATATTACTAATACTCTATATTTTATTTACATTTTTCATTTCCTCATCCACACGTTGCACTTCTAATCAAGACTGTAGCTAGCTGTCATTGTTACCTAGTGACACACACCATATGACACGTCCAAGGAAGATGTTAGGATGTGCTCGGTCGACAGTGGCGCAGTCGGTAGAGTGTGGAGACCGAGAGGTTGCTGGTTCAATCTTTCTTTATAACGTTCTGAAGAAACAGTTGCGAAAGCTCGTTTGTTTACACTAAAGTCACGTTGTTTCTTGCTGGCTATTAACGAGATTTCCAGTTTTGGAATTCAGGACTGGGTTATTCGGGAATAGAATCGGTTGGTGTGTGGGGTGCTGTTTTGGCCATGATTGTTGCCCTCAACACACATAACGATCAAAACAGTAAAAACATATTTTTAACTGTTGTTAGGTGTGTGGTTTCTTACGTTTTGTTATTGTTGTTTTATTATTTTATTGTTATTTATGTTATTGTTAGGGTCATCTAGTGTGTACTTGGTGTGTGAATGGGTGAGTGTGAGGCAATAATGTACAGCGCTTTGAGTGGCCGGAAGGTTAGAAAAGCGCTGTATACATTTACCATTTAACCAGCTTAAGATGTCAAAATGCAAGGAGATATTTGGTGAATTTGACAAAGTATATTAGCTTACAATTAGCTTGCAATAGCTGACTATCTTTAGGGCCTGTGTCCACCAAATGTGTTTTAGCGCTGAGAGTGCCTACTTTCAATACAAATGCATACACCTGGTGCTTTCAGTTAAAAACAGTTAAACTTTTGGAACAGCGCTAGAGTCGTCAATGTCAATGGGTTTTTTTTTTTTTTTGCAGCCTAGCAACAAACGCTGGAGAAAAGCGCTCTGCGACCTAAACAGCCCTGTCAACACCCCTGATCCCCCATCTAATAAAATAGTGTCTACGGCACCGTGAGGGGCGGCTCAGAGGGTGACCTGGGAAGTGAGGGTGTGTGTGTGTTGAGGGGGGGCATGGCACGTAACTCTTGCCCCCCACCGAGACCCTGGCAGGGGGCAACAAAGCACAAAGCAGCCGTTTCTCTGCAAACAACCGCCGGTCATTAAGCACAATTTGTCTGGTTTCCTCCAAGGTCCTTATAAGCTTGTCTTTCCACTCGGCAGCCATCTTTGAAACGACTCAGAGCAGATATTAGGAAGACCCTGATGAATAGAATGAGAAGAGAGCCAGAACTGCCCTTTCAAGGGTCACTGGGACATAAATGCACTTATACAATCTCCAGTCAAATCTAATAAAAACAACTTAAAACATTTGGTGACCCAAAATATAGTTTAAAAAGGCATTTTCCTCACAGGTTATACTTCTACTACGCATGTGCAGCAGGAGGCTTGCGTCAGTGCATATGATTGGTAAAATAGGTTAAAGGTTGAGTATGTCATCTTGGGGAAAAAAAGGATAATTAGTGCTGCTGCCCCTTGCGTCAAGCATCATTCAAAGTACACGTGACCGCGCACTGACTAGGCTACTGTAGGATCAGTCCACCGTAAGCATCCAGTGAAGCGCTTACTTCTTTATTGTTAATGGTGGGGACAAGTCTGATAGCGCCAAAACGTCAATGTTGCCACTAACTCCGCTCCCCAAAGTAGACCCGAGGTTGACATTTGCAGCACAGCGAGTTACGCATTTTAAACGAGTAAACGCTCTGTAATATTCACAACTGCTCTGCTTAGGGTTTAACCATGTACAGTAGGCCTACAACTACAGTTAATATCGTAAATAAAAAATGTCAGTTTGTCAAATTTCTGTCAGGTTCCTGTGTTTGTTTACCTAGGCTATAAGTTAGGCTAACTAGCTTGTTGTTGGGGGAATGGTAAGCTGCGGTATTTAACAGAGACACTTTATAAGGACGCACGGCTTTTCAACACAGCAGTACGGGTATCTGTATTACAATACAGACATACAGAATGAATATAACGTGAGGTTTTCATAACTTGTTCGTCCAACTTTCCACGAATAACTGAGTGGGATTCGTCTGGTCGGTACTCTGCCTTTTTGGTACGGTAGACCTACTGTAGCTCCATCTCCGAAGATGAAGCAGCCTATTATAATGACACACACACACACACACACACACACTACCAGCTAAGCACACACACACATACACACTAACAGGTAAGCACACGCGCACACACACACTCTACCAGCTAAACACACGCACACTCACACACGCATACACACACACACACTAGCAGCTAAGCACACAGGCACACACACACTCTGCCAGCACCCCTGCTGCCCTGGCAAACAGTGTCTCTATAGAGCGCAGAAGAAGAGGCTCCTGGTCAAATAGTGTCTCTATAGAGCGCAGAAGAAGAGGTTCCTGGTCAAACAGCGTCTGTTTAGAGCGCAGAAGAAGAGGTTCCTGGTCAAACAGTGTCTCTATAGAGCGCAGAAGAAGAGGCTCCTGGTCAAACAGTGTCTCTATAGAGAGCAGAAGAAGAGATTCCTGGTCAAACAGTGTCTCTATAGAGCGCAGAAGAAGAGGTTCCTGGTCAAACAGTGTCTCTATAGAGCGTAGAAGAAGAGGTTCCTGGTCAAACAGTGTCTCTATAGAGCGCAGAAGAAGAGGTTCCTGGTCAAGCAGTGTCTGTTTAGAGCGCAGAAGAAGAGGTTCCTGGTCAAACAGTGTCTGTTTAGAACGCAGAAGAAGAGGTTCCTGGTCAAACAGTGTCTGTTTAGAGCGCAGAAGAAGAGGTTCCTGGTCAAACAGTGTCTGTTTAGAACGCAGAAGAAGAGATTCCTGGTCAAACAGTGTCTCTATAGAGCGCAGAAGAAGAGATTCCTGGTCAAACAGTGTCTCTATAGAGCGCAGAAGAAGAGGTTCCTGGTCAAACAGTGTCTCTATAGAGCGTAGAAGAAGAGGTTCCTGGTCAAACAGTGTCTCTATAGAGCGCAGAAGAAGAGGTTCCTGGTCAAGCAGTGTCTGTTTAGAGCGCAGAAGAAGAGGTTCCTGGTCAAACAGTGTCTGTTTAGAACGCAGAAGAAGAGGTTCCTGGTCAAACAGTGTCTGTTTAGAGCGCAGAAGAAGAGGTTCCTGGTCAAACAGTGTCTGTTTAGAGCGCAGAAGAGGTTCCTGGTCAAACAGCGTCTGTTTAGAGTGCAGAAGAAGAGGCTCCTGGTCAAACAGTGTCTCTATAGAGCGCAGAAGAAGAGGCTCCTGGTCAAACAGGGAAGCAGGAAGCCTCCCGGAGACAAAGACAACAGCAACTTCCTGTTTGCCTTTCCCAGCAGCCACGCGCGCTCGCACAGCGCCAAGCTAACGTGTAGCGGCGGTGTGAGAGATAACAGGAGGTGTCGACAGCTTATCATGCCCATAAAGTCATTATAGGCCCCTCCCCCACCCAACACCACACACACACTGTCTCCCCTCCAGTCCGTTTGACACTGTGAAGACATGTCCATCTGTATCTGTGTCTCCATGGCAACAAGGCATCTTCCCCCTTTGGTGCTTCCTAAAGCAGAGATCTGTGGGGTCCCATTGTCTTTCATTCTCAGCAGTGTGTGTGTTTGTGGGGGGGTCACACTGGGGAATCACAGCTGGCTCCCCTGTAGTGTGCGAGCGCCAACGTGAGCTGAGGGTGTCGGGGACATGTGGGCGATGCTGGGCCTGACTGGATATTTAGCAGGTTAAATATCTTGACATGTCGGGGAGTCCCAATCCTGTAGTGTCAACGGTGTTGTGACTGGTATGGACAACAGCGACGGCCTACAGCCAATGAGAGAGCAGGACAAGGGTGAGATGAAACCAAGGGGGGAGGAGTGATAGCCTTTGTAATCATTTGAACAGCTTGAAGAAACACGCAGATACTGGAGTAATTCTAGTCTTTCTGACACACGTATCCCTTGTCGATAACGCTTCACATTTGAATTACTTTAAACAATTCTAACCACATCAGTGATGGGAAATGTTATTGAAAGAATGTACCGGCTCCTTGCTAACGAGGTGGAATGCTACTGGAGGGATAGGCCTCCATGATCTCCGAGCTCCAGTTTGACTTGGTAGTGTGGTGCATATTGTAGTGTGTGCCCCCCCCCCCCCCCTTGTCGCCGACCAGCCACGTGGTGCGAATCACACAACGCCGTCAAGACGCCCGATTACAAGACAGACAGTCGTGTAGTGTGTGCTGCACATCGAGCACACTACACTCGCATATAAAGACACACGCACAGGAGAGGATAACATGTCTACGGTAGTCTTGCGTCGTTCGTTCTAGCGCGTGAAGGAAACAGCGACAGAGAATGGTAAATGGACTGCATTTATATAGCGCTTCAGTATGGAGCAGATCGCTCAACATGCACGCACGCACCCCTCCCACCTGAGCGGAGTGACGGCAGGTGATGGGGGATGAATGGAGCCTTCCCATGCTGCAGAAACACTTGTTTAATATGGAGGGGGGGGGTGTATTTAACGGGAGGCAAGTCAAATATAAACATAAGGCTCGAGTGCATCACTCATCTGCCTTGTGAGTCAACACTCATGAGGTCACACGGTTGCCGGTGCCAACCTCACACACACACACAGTATGCCACCAAGTTTGGTATAAAAGGACCTTATTTATTTCTAGAAAAAACGGAGAGTCTGTCCTTTTTTCCACGGAAGACACCTCCCAGCGTGGCAGACTGAGCCCCCCACCACCCCCTCACCCCCTTGAGACACGTTAAAAACAACCTGCTAGAAAACACTTAGGACACTTCTCCGCTGCAGAAATAAACACCAGCCAATTAGGGCTCATATTTTTGGAACAAATTAACTGCCGCCAAGTTGGTAAAAACATAAATGGAGCGAAAGAGGTTCATCACAATTGCATTGCACGTCCACAGTACCTCACGTGTTGAATAATCAACGTGTAATAAGCGAACATGATATCCACGTTTACGAGGCGATGCTATTTAACCCTGTTATCTGGTCAATTATTAAATGATATCACGCTGGCCTTGAGGAGAGAGGTGCAAATGAGGAGGTGCGTGTTGGGAAAAGCCAACAGAGGTAGATGGACCTGGACTCAGGAGGTACATAGAGGTCCCTGTTCATGGATGAAGTCATGATGTTCTGGGCCCAGGCACGCTGCACACTGCCGCGTATCAATACACGGCCTTAACTGCAAAGCTTGTTTGTGCCAGGACCCACCCAGAGAGGACTAACCTATTTAGACACCCACCAAACAAAAGGTACCGGTACCGTCATTTTCATTCCAGAATCTATGGTGTGCACACAGCTAAATAGCATTTCATCCAATCAGGAACAAGTAGGCTATTTTGTCGCAAGCTTACTCATGACCAACCAACAACAATAGTAAAGTAGTGTATAGTAAAGCGCGGAAGCCTTTCATATTCTTCATTCATTCAATGGCTGTTTGAAATTTCAGCGACTCACCTGTGTCCCACAGTTTAAAAACCACTGCCTTAAATTATGCTAATGCTACCTTTAGTGTTAGCATTAGCATAATGCTCGCAGGTAAAGTAATGGCCACACATCGTCAGTGATGAAGTTATACAGGATGCATCCCTATTGGCTGGCGAAGGCCGAAGGTTTGCACTAGCACACAGTACGCGCCGGTTTTTAATTTGACTGTTTAAAACTACTTCAAATTTGATTCTGGCAAATACCACAGGGTGTTACAGGAGAGTACTTCTGCTTTAAACTGTGTCATTGGGGTGACCATGATGGATAGATAATGGTCTATCTATGGTGGTCGTCTCCCAGCCTTAACGTCATGGGCTTGAATACTGCAGTTAGCATACCTGTAAGCATACTTGAGCAAGATGTACAGTTACTGTGCTCATTGTTGCTTAAGTCTGCTTATGGCCAGTTGAAATAATAGGGTAAAGATACTTACAGGTTATGAACCAATGACCTGGTTGAGAGCAGGTTGGGTCGGCCATCTATAATAAAACTAATGAACACATTTATTATCCACTAACTAACTAAAGATCTACAAACCCAAATGTAAATTTAAGATTAAAACACAAAGTCCTTCTACACAAGGACATTCACTTTAGCCGTGTGGGCGTTTAAATAGCTGAGATATTGCACACTTAATAGTGCGTGTACTGTGCCTTTATTTGTCTGCTGTCTACCTAACCTTTACAGAGACTACTGTGTATGGAATAAACACATACACACACATCATGAATGTTGTGCCTTGAGCACAGCAAAACTGTATGAGCATGGGAAAATCAAACTAACGGTTCTAATTAAACTGCTTGTTAAACACCAGCGATCATTACAAGAGTGTGCTTCTTGTCCAGAAGATGGATGAGTGGAGTTTGACAGTTGGAAAATACTACCTTCTGTTTTTTTGTGAGTTATTGTTGGCTTTCCGTCGAAGTCTGCAGCCCACTTAAGGCCTTCTCTCGTTTTCGCTAGACCGTCTTATAAATTTTTTTTACTCTTGACTGAGCTGCCTGGTTTGATTAAGGTGAATCAGTTAATAAACCTCGATTGCCAACAGCTGTAAATCAAAATGCACAAACAATAGTGTTAATGGGGCTGTGAGACACAAAAACATGCTTTTATAAATCACCTCTGAATGCAAATGTCCCGGGAATGAGTACATTCTTCTAAGCGTGAGACATACAAATGTTCCATGTGTTGTTGAGAGTTTTACAATTATCACCTTTACTGCAGTCAAAGGTAGCGATTAACTGTAAATTGGCTCTCAGTGAGCCCGTGTTACAGTGATTGTTTGTTTTAGGGTCGCGCAGGAGTGGAAAGGGTGCTTAACAAATGACCAAATTGCACACCTCCAAGGCGCCAGCGCAAACACAAACCCATTTCATCTGTCTCAGGCTTCCATTAGTCACTGGTGGGAAACATGCGAGTCGATAGCGTATGCTGTTTTCTGGGGTTCCCAGTCAGCTGTTTTCATTGCCAGATTGCCACCAGTGACTACATTGAGTAAATACTACTGTGTGTGTGTATACACTGTACATCAACCCATCTTTGAATGAGAGGAACTATAAAGTTATTCTTCATCCATTATCTCCTCAGTTGTGTTATAGCAGTCACTAGAGCCAGCAAGTTCAGCTTCATGTAGCTATGTAAAAGAACCTTTTGTGTAATACTGATTTCCACCACAAGGGCAATTTACAGTAAGCACAAATTGGGTAGTGACACTATAAGGGGTTAGTTTTTAAATGTTTGTATATTTTTGTTTATTTACTGACTAACTTGAGCTTCATACTTTCAAATCAAACACACGTTAGAAAGTCTCCCTGCATGATGTGAAATACACGATAGCCTTTTGTGAAAATGATGAAAACAGCTCTTTCAACAATGTGAGTTGGGTTATTTTCAGGTAAGGGTCGGCACTGTTAAATTCCATTACATCTATGAAATTGCTAGAGGAGAAAGAAATGTGTATCCAGATGAGTCCAGATGAATTACATGAAAGTTGATATTTCCACATTTGAGGACATCACAGGCAATCACAGAAAATTACATTGAAAATGTCCACCTATTCCTTTGCACCAAGCGAGTCGTATTCTTTTGCGGACAAAATCAAGAGAGCGACTGAGCCCTTGCTGTTGTGTGTGTGTGTGTGTGTGTGTGTGTGTGTGTGCGCTTCCCGAGGTGCTCGGTTGCCTGAGCGTGCGTTTTCTTGGTACCTGTGTTGGAAGTGTCTGCCAACAAGGTCATCTGTTTTTACTCCCTGAATGAGAAATCAGCAGGGAAGACTCCAATAGCCTCAAACATATTCAGGTTCAAGGCATATCCTTAAGCACAGGTCTCAAGGACCAGCCCCTGATATAAGACCATTATGTTGGCTTATGACTAAAGGAAATGAACAGTCTTTGGATTACTTTAACCCGTATTAGTCTGGCGTCTGTCTTTTTAAAGGTGAATATTTCACTTTCACAATATTCCTGTGGTGAAACAGTAGGAGGGGATTATCTCAAACAAAAACAAGTCCCAGTTAAGTCAGACTTAATTAAATAGAAACATATTCACATTTCATATCTCGGTCACTTCTCAAATAAATTTGACTATAAAATGTGAAAGTGTATTACCATGCATAACGTGCCATTTCCATAAACCTGTAAATGTTATGTTGCAAATGGAATGCAATATAAATGTAAATATATATATATATTTTTTTATTTTTTATCTCTGAATTCCAATATGCATATTTCAAAGTCAGTGGGCATGAAAGCAATGATTTCACCATTTAAAAAAAAAAAAAAAAAAAAAAAAAAAAAAACATGTACAATATGCATGCATGCGTTTGTGTTCCATATGGCCTATACTCTTATATCATATTGAATGCACTGGATAAACAAGAGGGTTTTATGATTTATCTCATAATATCTGCTGGTCAGATGAAAATACAACATTGACGTTTTCCAGACTTTTCACCATTCATTTTAACGTAACTTGAGTGCTTGTGGGAATTAGCTCATTGAACATGAACCAGCGATGTGTTTATATAAGTGGCTGGTTTGTGGCTAAATCCTTCCATAAAATTATTTTCAAATACCGTAATGATTTCTAGAGTGTTTGACTTGAGAGGGTTGCAGATTTTGAGCTCAGTGAAAGCTGTTTATTTAGGGATTTAATGTCTATTCATTGTGAATGTTTGAGAAGTTGCTATGGCATTTTGTTGAAATTGTTCTACTTGAAAAAGGAATGATGCAAAAACGAACTTCAAAACATTACAAATAAATACTACATAATAATAGAACAACTAGCATATACAACAATAGCAACAATAATAATTTGACCATATGTTAACTTAGAAATTGCATTCAAGCCTTGCATATTTTAAGATGAATGTTAATGGACCAAACAACCGACTGACTATATGGATTCACCTTTCTGCCAGCGGATAGGTATGGGTGGCAGAAATACCGATAGAGGGCGAAAATATTGCAAACACGTTCTCTCATCCGCCGATCACGCCCCTTTTGCGAGAGGAGGCGTCTTGTGTGGAGTAGGAGGGTCGGGGGCTCCTCAAACAAACCCACATTCAGTTGACTGTATGAAATACATGATCTGTGAGAATATAACTCGGCTGCAGGTTACATGATTACGACTTTTCAACGGGAACGAATGGGAAAGAGCCATGCAGAAACCGAGCGAAGGAAACTTGACAAGAAGGGATCCGCACTCCAGCGCGTATCTCGCGGCGCGAAAAAGCAACTGAAAGCTCCGCAAGAATTGGCACATTAAAGATGTCACCGTTATACGTCTACGAATCTGGCACGGAATTCCGCTGTGACGTCTAACCAAGAGGTACTTTTTGGAGCGGGATACTCTTCACTGCTGTGATAAAACGTGCAGTATCGGCGCACGCGTAACGTTCTGGATAGGACTGGCGCGTAATTGCGCACTCTGGAAAACATTTCTCACCTTTTTAAAAACTGGTTCACCGCAATATTTCCGTTAAGTCTTCTGTCTAGATAGGCATATATTGACCAAGCTGCTACCCAGATATGGACCCACCTCGGACGTTTGTGGCCATGTACCTGTTGGTCTTGTCTCTGGGTCTGCTCGTAGGGAAAGGGATGGGTCAACACTATTATCTTCTCCGCCCCATCCCGAGTGACAGTTTGCCCCTGGTGGAATTAAAGGAGGACCCCGATCCTATGTACGACCCCCGGGAACGGGACCTTAACGAAACCGAGCTCAGGGTCCACCTGGGAGACTTTGACGGCCGCTTTCTGTCCGTTTCACCCCCCGAGGACAGGCACGTCGGCAACGACAATCTCGGCGAGGAGGACTACGAACTCCACAAACCTAGCGGCGTCATGCCCAAGGAGATCCGGGCGATGGACTTCGACGCGCAGATGGGCAAGAAGAGCAAACCCAGCAAGAAGCTCAGGCGCCGGCTGCAACAGTGGCTGTGGGCGTACTCCTTCTGCCCGGTGGTGTACGCGTGGAACGATCTCGGCGCCCGGTTCTGGCCGCGGTACGTCCGCGCAGGCAGCTGCCTTAGCAAAAGGTCGTGCTCCATGCCAGAAGGGATGTCGTGTAAACCCGCTAGCTCGGCTCACCTGACGGTGTTGCGGTGGAGGTGCGTGCAGAGAAGAGGCGGGTTCAAGTGCGCCTGGATCCCGGTGCTTTACCCGGTGATCACGGAGTGCAAATGCTCCTGTTCTACTAACTGAAACCGAGACTCTCCGACGAGAATAAATCAAGCTCCTCTTTGTTTTGTTGTGATATTTTCTCAAGTTTCACATGCACTACCGAGTGTAGGAATGTATTTCATGTCTGTGAGGTGACTTTTAAGATGTGTGTGTATATATTACGTTCGCTGTACGAAAATCAGTATTACGTGTAACCAGAGAGTCTACTTTATTTGTAGATAATATTGGTTAAATATATTTTATATTTATGAATACCAAGAAGGGGCATGGCAGTTTATTTTCCTTTGTGGATAAACACAAAGCGACCTCAGCGATAAAGGTGGAGAGATTGTTTTTATTTAGCAGATGATAGCCTACAGCTGTATATTGGCGAGTTGTTTTATCATGTAAATTAAGAGTATACTGCTATTTATTCTTTATATTCGTCTAATAAAAATGAAACTGAAATTAATGTATGGGTTCTTAATTATTTACCGGTGTCGCCGGCCACGGGTTTAGCTGCATGGGTCTCATATTCATTACGCATGGCGTCATTCTCAAAATTAACGCACGTACTGGCTGTTTACGACAAATTATAAGATCTCTGTTAAACATCACCTTTAGGGGCAAGGGTGGATGGGGACGTTCTTGCGGTGAAATGACGTAAATGATGGCTTTCAGTTTCACGCCTAATCCTCGCCTTTTTATGAGAACGAATTTATCTCACAGAAAAGGATTTGAGTGCGCGATATTTGTTTTGAGTTCGAGTTGTGCTGTTCGGGTTATCTGCCATTATCTACGTCACTGTAAAACCAGCAGGAGCGCTTTCGGAACAGTTAGGACCTCCGCCATTACAAATGGCGGAAGCGCAGATAAAGGAGAAGCTAGCTGGTGATTTATTGATCTAAAGGCTAAGCAGCTGTTTCTCACAGCCTCACAGCTTGCACACAGCAGGAGCTGGCTGAGGATGTTGCCGATAGAGCCGACAAGAGTATACAGCAGTTCTAAAGGGATAGTTCTGAATTCATTGACACCCTTCCCAGTCTTCTGTATAAGCTATAACTCACCTTGAGTGTCTCCCCATGAGCGGTTATATTGGATGTCAACAGGTCTCAACTGCATTAGGCTGCAAAGGTTAGCTAAAACATAAGGAATGCCTGTACCCATGTTCTGAGTAGCCTGATTGCACACGTGCATTGTCCTCTGTGTATATATACCACTCACTCCCTGCCATACTTTGCAAGTATACTTCTTTATTCTGAGCACCTGCCTTGTCTATTCCTGACGCTTATCGCCTGACCTGACTCACGAGCCTGTCTTGTCCTTACTTTGTTATTAAACCTCCAGCAATTGGGTTTTTACTTGAGCCTTGTGTCGTGTCGAGCCTCCTTGTTACAATATGACTTGGAGTTTATGACTTCTGTTGTTTCTCAAACAAACTTCTAACACAAATCTGATCTCTGTCTCTATATAGTGCAAATAGAGCTTAAATAAACAACAGTTTATTTATGAGAACAGTTTTATTCTGCAAACTGCACTGAATACATACTGCCAGTGGAAATTGTGACATCAGTACTGATGAAGATCAGCAAACAATTAATTATTGTAAGGATCCTTTATTAATTCCATATGGATAGAAACACTAATTAGTTATCAAGGCTTCAATAAAAGTTTAATCTAATTTTCCCTTTTTTTGCAAGGTAGCAAAACGTTACATTTTAATTTAAAAGTAAATTGGTCAGACATACTACTGTGCATTGCAATGCAGAATATATAAAAGCAGGTTTAAAAGGCAGGGTCAGTCATTCTGGAGAACGTTTGCTAGCTTCAAGCTCAAATCAAATCAGTATCGCTCCGCGGTCCTCTGCGACGCCACCTCACACATCGAAATGCATTGTGAAGCAAAGCGTAGTGCACCGGCTTTGTTGATAGGAGCGGTGTTCACCACCACATTGTTTATGCTCATATTTATGGAGCCAGGGCTGTGTAGAAGTATCAGATCATTTTTTCAACACGAACAGAGAACTGTAAGCTAGCGAAATGCAAGGAGATATTTGTTTATTTGACCAAAAAGTGTATTATCTTACATTTAGCTTGAAATAGCTGACTATACAATTAAATGTAAATTAAGTTGCACTTTCCTTAGAAATTAATATTGAATGCCTATGGAAACAAGCTCCTTATATACATCTTCTCCCCCCCAGGAAGTTTTTTCTGAACTTTTGTTAAACTCTTGAGTCTGTAGCTTCCTTACCTCAATATAGCTCCATAAATAAAAATAAAGGTTAAAAATTATAATTGTTTGCAGATTGTTGTTGTTTGAGGAGGGTTAACAAAGGTTCAACATATCTGGAAGTTAACCGATCTGTCCACGTTTACAGGCTCACAATGTAGCTTTTCCTGCTCAGACTGTCTCACAGTATTGGGCCTGAATTAACCCAGCTTCCACTATCTAGAGATCAGTGTCCCAGATACATAGCAATGTAACGTTTAGCCACTAGCAATATGTTATCTTAATGATCTCTTTTTAGGTATGGTTTACTTTTATTACTTTATTGCTCTCTACCCCCTTTCTCTTAATCAACTTTCTATTTTGGAGCCAAAAAGTTGTTGGTGATTAAATTCCCCTGCAGGGCTGAGATACTTCTGTGATCAAAAGAAAACACTCCTTGTTGGATTTGCCAAAAATAACAAGCACAGGACATTTTTCATATATAGATTACAAAATTAGCTGTGCTAATTGACGTGAAGTGGGGTTTGTTGAACGAACTGGTACTGTATAAATCTTTGCGCAAAGGTTTGTAAAAGTCAACGTGACACGATGAACTGGAATTATTCACACAATGATACATCTTGTAAAAAGAAATGTTTTAATTTGAAATCACTGTCCATCATGGTAAGAGGATGAATTTTCAGGCAGTCCCATAGAACAATATACAGCTGTGCCCCCCTTGGTCGCTTTAACATGGGCAGGATTGTCATTTTAGCACAGGAGGCGTGGACACAAACATACAACACCAGGTGGAACCTCAATAGAAACTGGTTTTAATAAACGCGTCGACAATGATTGACAAGAGACTGGGGAAAACACAAGGGCTTAAATACAGGCAGACAAGACAGCGGTTTTCTGTTTATTGTTTGATTGAACTAGAACAATCAACATGGGATCAGAACAGAGACGGGAAAAACATGGAGCGGGGAAACTCAGAACACAGGGAAAACATGGAGCGGAACATGACTAACAGACATGGAGCACGAGAAGGGGAACGTATCATCACAAGGATAGTCTAGTGGTCTGGTTGTTCCAGTCCATGGTGGAGGAGCAAGGGGGTTTGAGCCCCAGATTGGGCCTTGAGTTTACGGTTACACTAAACATAATGTTGCGTGTGCAGACTGCACGGGTGCGATACGCTGACAGCCCTCTGTAGGCCAGGCATGGTATCACAGCACAGCGGTAGATAGTGCGCTTGCTTGCTCATGCGTAACGTTGACATAATAATATTAATAATACATTATATTTCTATGTTTTTTTACGTGTTGTTTGCGTGTTAAGTTTAGACGTGCAAACCACATGTAGAGAACATGTAAAGTGCACGTTGAATGCACGTAGACAAGACTTGAAATACACACGTTAATTTTGTGTGTTTTTGGCCTGGATGGCCTTCAATAAAGGGAAGCCCATGTGACATTGGTTGATCAAGTTCAACAGAAGGTGAGGGTTTGTTTGGAGTTTGTACAGCATGATTTAGACTCACGCAATACACACAAATGTGGTTACACTCAGAAAATTGGATTCCTGCTGATTCACCCAACAATATAATTTAGTTTTAGTGGATTTATTTGTCTTTCTACCACTAGATGTCACTAAGTAGAGCCCTGCATGGGCCTAAAACCTAGGCACGAGTCCGGCCAGTTTTTTCCGTCCCGATACAGATACCGGCACTTTGGGTATCGGCTGATACAGAGTACCGATCCGATTCCAGTGTTAAATTAAGTTTTAAGTTAAGTTGCAAAGTAAATGACCGCCAATTTCTATTTTAGGACTTTGCTGCATTAAACCTGCAACCTGCTGCTTATAGTGTGGCCTGGATAGGTTAGACATGGCTGATGCTTGACAGTAGACCTACGTGTGTACATTTATTTAATTGGATCAGCCCCATGGATTGGTTAAAACTGTCCAATTGTCACCGATGCCGATCCAGCTATTTAAGTCAGTATCGGACCGATTTCCGATCTCAGTATCGTATCGGTGCCATCCCCAGTCACTACAATTAGTAAGGTTTGTAAGTTATTTTTAGTCCCTTTGTTTAGGGTTCAGCGCATTTACGTTTACAAGATAGGCAGGATATAGGTGAAATACGTTTAACAGGACAGAATCACTTTGATTAAAATAATGTAGACTAGTCTTTTCAGAGAGATGAACAACTGTTGCAGGAAGCTTATTCCACCATTTTTATTAATTGCTGTCTAAAATATAAAAAGGAGGGCTCTATAACAGACGCAAAGTCTAGCCCGAGGGTCATAAATAAGTCAGTGTCCGTCAGGCTCGGGCTCATAGGCACTAACTAACACTAAGCAAACCAGCAACTTGGACCAATGTAAATGCTCCATGGGCCAAACACACACACACACACACACACACACACACACACACACACACACACACACACACACACAGACACACACTAACATGCATGCATGGCTGGCCAAAGAAGAGAGGAGCTGGGATTACAACACACACAGATACTGCAATATATCTCTACATAAATAATTATTTGCTGCAATATTAACGTTTCAACTTTTGCAAATATAGCCATTAAAGGTATAGTCAGCTATTTCAAGCTAATTGTAACCTAAATTATTACACTTTTTTGACACCAAATATCTTTTCACATTTTCTTTCATACCATTATCTATCTGTGCCTTTTGAAAATAGAGTCTGGTACTTTAACACAGCCCTGGCTCCGGTAACAGGAACAAACAAAGTGGCAAACACTGCTCACAACAACAAATCCACTTGGCTTCGTAATGCATTTCAATGTGTGGGGCAACACTGCGGAGGGATATTGTTTTGATTTGAGCTAGAAGTTAGCAAGCGTTCTCGAGAACGACTGACTCTACCTTTAAGTCTATTGTGAGCTTTAATTCCAATGTTCCAAACTTGCTGTTCAGACACAAAAACCTCCTAATATTATTATGTCAGCAGGCGGTCTCCTCTGCTGTCTGTCCTGTTTTATTCAGACAACATCAGAGGTGGAATACAAAAAAGGAATAGATATCTAAATGTTACATAACACATCATTATGGCGGCATCAGTGATTCATAAACTGCTTTTTCTCTTTGCATTTGGTCCACTATACTAATCCTCCCACCAAGTAGATAAGTGCAGTCTTCTGATATATCTTCATGTGGACGTTCATGCTTGAACTGTCCAGCGTTTTAAATCAAATGCTTGGATGGATAATATTAAATTATTTCTGCCAGCTTGAGAACAGAAACTGTAGCTTAATTAGATTGGACGTGTCTGTGTGTGTGTGTGCGTGCGGTGGGGGGGGGGTTGGGTTATGATATCACAGGCTCATTAATCCAATACCTTGTATGGCATGCAAGGTCAGTTCTACTTTGATGTGTGGCACTATTGCCAAACCTCAGTTGGGAAGGTATTGTTTAGTAGTGGATTGTGAAAGATCAGGAGCTTTAGCAAATCTAGCAGTCTGTGGCCTCCAGTACTGTATCAATAAACAACCACCCTGTGCCAGTGCTTCCTTTGAGCAACATAGTTTTAAAACAATTAACATAGGTTTTTTTTTTGTAATTCTTTTTGCTATAAAACTTGTTAATGACCATTGTCTAAGATCATCGGGAGCACAGAGGAGTGAATATGATTTGTTTGTTGTGTACAAAAAGGCCTCTTCAGTGTAAACTACATAATTTATTTGTGATTGTTTTTCATTGGATTATTTTGAGGAAGTATGTGGAGAATGGTTCAATCCTCTGAGGGGATATTCCCATGACACTGCTTGATGTCTTCATTGTACTCACAGATGAACCCTGGCACTGCTCGCTTGGTATAGTCTTTAGAAATATGAGAGAGTCACCGCGAAGCCTTAAAAGCTTCAAACCGCTCTCTAACTTCTGCAGTGAGTATTAGTCTGAAATCCCTCAATGAAAAAGCGTCTGTCGCCCGTTTAGAAAACATCCAGCCAATAACTGCCAAGCTGACTTTTTCTGACGACATCAGAGTTTCGGTTTTCAACATACTGATTGGGTGAGATTAAGGTCCAATCGTATGTAAGGGCGTTTGACTGAAATGTATTATTGTATGGCCTCTATGGGTTTTGAATTGAGGGGTTCAAAACCGATGCTTGCAGCAAAAAGAATCTGGAACTAGTGTAACCAAGGTCTGTTCACCCACACCCGGTAACTAAACCCCACTCTACACCCAGTGTAGAGAGTGACCGCTCTACACGGTAGGCTAAAACCCATGGCCTCTGGCCTGTGTCGCCAGAGCGTCCTTTGAGGTGTCGGAGAGTGAGGATTACGTAACGTTTTACCGCACAGCACTACCAGCTGGCCGCCATTAAGGTGCGGTCACACATTAGATATTAGCTGCCATTCTATACGAATACAGCATTCGCTTCCTGTGGTGAAAGAATTTTGCATCTTCATTTCATCTAGAGTTCAACACTGATGAACTTTGACCTAAATACACAGCCTCAACCAACAGCAAGGACGCGTGTGTGGTTGACCCCACAGGGCTGCAATTGGCTATAGTTTTCTTAGCGAGGCAAGATGGAATCAAGCAGTCAATATTCGCCTCTCGTTCATTTCCATTCTATGCGAGTGAATAAAACCTTTGCTTCCTGTGGCAAAGCAAAATCGCATCTCTACTTCGTCTAGAGTTCAACACAGCTGAATTTTACCGCTTAAGGGTCCAGTAGTCACACACGTGAAGGAAAAAGTGGGCAGGCAACGGACCATCCCCTTCCGATGAAAAGTTCATAATTAAAGTCTCCTCCATTCCATCCTGCCTCGCCAACAAAACTACATCCAAATGCAGCCCCGTGGGGTCAGCCACACACCCGTCTTTGCTGTTGGCTGAGGCTGCGAATTAGCGGTCAAAGTTCAGCTGTGTTGAACACTAGACAAAGGGAAGATGCGATTATGCTATGCAAAGGTTTTTTTCGCCCTTTTGCTCGCATCGAATGGAAGCGAATGGGAGGCGAATATTGGCAGCTGTCAATTTTGTGCATGAGTGACCATACCCTAAAAGCTGGTGCAATGCTAGTGCACTGCTTTATTTAATCTCAGATTTTCCATTTAGTTTAAGATCAGTGAACGTATCCTAACGTATTTGACCTCTACCTGCAAACAGCCAGATTGTGTTGATAAATTTCCCAACAAATTCCTTTGTATGTGCTTAACGTCCGACTTGGTCATTAAGTTATGTAGTTGGTCATTGTGCATGTTAATCAAAATATCTCTCTCGTCAGGTAGGCGGGTCTTGACACAGTTAGACAGCGCTGTGTCCCAGACTTTATGTAAGTAAAGGCTGGCTCTGCGATACGTATAACTAAATAAATCATTAGACATTTTTATAGTGTTAAACTGATTAATTAAATGATACTGGAACGGGCCATAGGCATGGTCTTGTTAAGAAACTGCACACATTTTGGAATTGATTGATTGATTGATGTTATTCTTGGATTACATGACATAAAAACAGTAATACTAATCCAAGGGATAACATGTTCAAATAAAAAACACTTATTACCAATATGGTCCCATGATTTTAAGAAAAAAACACAATACACAAATGACTAAAAACATAGAAACAACATAAAAAGGCCAATATCAGAATTAAAAATGTAAATACATTTATTTATAAAGATGTTACCCTGTTCCAGAAAATAGTACTAACCTGTCTTTTTTAATGTTTTTTCATATGTGCACACTGGATATCCAACGGAAGGCTGTTCCACACAATTACATCAGTGTAAAAAAAACTAATTGGGACAAGGGGAGCCAAAGAATTGTGGATCGATGTCAAGCCTACCTGCTTTTTTAATGCTACTAATAATAGGCCTCATCGGAATCGCCAGGCATACACCACTATGCCCATATAAGGACTTCTGGGTCTAAGCGTTTTTCCTTATGAGGAAAATGAATGTCGTTTTCGATTTTCTTCCCTACCACAGTCTGTGATTAACTATTAACTATATCTATATAATATTACTTATTAAAACTAATAGCTTGCTGGATCTTTTTGTAGATTTGCACATGTTCAAAGGGTTAGGGGTGTCAGAAACGACAAGGTACGAAATGGAGGCCACTACTCCTACCCGCTTTATTTAAAAGGTTCGAGCTGTGACGGTAGTTGACCTTTTACTTTTGCAGTTAGCAAACAGCATATAACTTGAAAACAAAGACATCAACATATAAAAAAAAATTAAAAAAAAAAAAATTAAAAAAATATATATATTATGCCAAACGCTCAATTTATTAGCAGTGAATAAAACGTGAGCATGGCATAACCCAAAACGAAACAAGAAAAATGCAATTCTGCGATCCTGTTCACTTTTTAGTTTTAGAACCGACACCATTGCGCTGTTTGAGCTAGAATCAGTGCTGTCAAATACAGGCTAGTGGTTAGTTGTTAGGACAGGAATACTAATAATTATACTATAATAAAAAATCACAAAAAGTCCCGCTATGTGTCAAGTGGTAGTCAGTCAGTCTTATGATGGTCTAGAGACTTTCTAAAAATGGCGTAATTTTTGCTTTGATACTCGTTTAGTCATTCTGGAGAAGGCTCGGTCAAAACAAAAACACCTTCAGTACTATATGGGTGCTCCCTCAGAAGCTCCACCCCAAACCGTGGACACACATTGCCAAGGCTGGGAGAGTGTTGTGTGGTGTGGTCTGCACCACTTTGTTTGTCCTTCCAGAGCCACGGCTGTGTAGAAACACTGGTTTTGTTTTGTCAGCGTGCGCACGGAGCGGGCAGCTAGCAGACTGCTAGGTGATGATACGCACTGAATGTGACTCCACCTCCAATGTGACTCCACCTCCAAGGTATTCATATTTGTTAAAGGTGAGTATATACTGAGACGGCCCACGTCGGCGCTCACCGTATTGTCTTGTTAAAACCCCTGGCTGACAAACGCACCATCTCTCATTACGAACAAAGTGCCTGATTGCACAACTCTTACAGATGTGTTGTTATTCTCCCAAAATACATCTGCGTAAACAGATATGCGACACATAGGCCTTCACATTAGCATGGTATGCCTAAACAGTACAAACTGTGTGATTGGGGGGGGGGGGGGGGGGGGGGGGGGGGGGGGGGGGGGGGGGGGGGGGGGGGGGGGGGGGGGGGGGGGGGGG
>JAOEGT010041819.1:0-22324 GCA_025447795.1 Speoplatyrhinus poulsoni | reverse complement strand
ATTGACAAATGTACTAAATGTAAGTCGCTTTGGATAAAAGCGTCTGCCAAATGCCGTAAATGTAAATGTAAATGTAAGATGGATTCTAGATTGTTCGGTGGTTTGGTCGGTAATTCTCTACCCGGTTTTGGCGACAGTGCCACAGTGAGTACAGCGGGGCAACAGGTGATCCAAAAGTCACTGGTTCGTTCCTGGCTAACTCCTCACCAAGTGTCGAGGTGTCCTTGAGCAAGACACCTAACCATTAACTGCTCCCGGTTGTTGGTCGCACCTTGCATGGCAGCAATCGCCATCGGTGTATGAATGTGTGTGTGAATGGGTGAATGTGAGGCAATACTGTACTTTGAGTGCTTTGAGTGGCCGGAAGGTTAGAAAAGCGCTATATAAATGAAGTCCATTTACCATTGACAAAAAGGTTTTGAATGGTACCCTGACAGATATGCATACCATAGCAATGCCTGCAAAAGAATGACGATTTTACCAGGCTAGTAATGTTTGACAGGTTTATGCACTTGTCAGCATTGTATGAGGATCTACCGGCAGCTGCGGCGTGGTTTAGGTGTGTTGTTTGCTTGTGATTGATCGGCAGATGGTTCATTCACCTGCCATGTATTTTTTGTGTGTGTCTGTCCTTTCCCAAACAGTTTCTAAGGCCGACTTCTATTATGGTTCTGTGTAACAAACAATCTGGCGCGTCAAGATGCTAATCACTTGCTAATGATGTGATTGACACTTATTGGCACATTTATGACAAATAACTGAATGTAGAGTTTCCAGATATATCCGATAATACTGAGTGGAACAAAATGTGGATCTTACAAAATCAGGTCTTACCAGACTACAAACATTAAAATCTTGCTACTAAAAAAAATGGGTAATCTGTTTATATAAATTATATTTCCATCTGCTTTTTGTAGAAATACCTTGACATGATGGGGAATAGACAGGGTCAGATGACTGTGATGGTGTTGATCAAATTACTGGAGAAACAAAGAAGATTGCCTCGTCCAAAAGGGTGTCCAGAGGAGGTAATGTGTTATTGGATGACATACTGTACTTGCATTATTCTACACACACATTTCTATACAGTATCTTTGAGTCTGATGCTTGCACACACATCTTCCCTAAAGGTGTACATGTTGATGCAGCAGTGTTGGAACGCAGAGTATGGACAGCGGCCATCATTCCAGTCCCTCATTACAAAGATTGAAACCATTTGCCAGACATGCAATATGCAGTTTGGAGTTTCCCTGGCCCAAATATGTTCGTAAGGATGCACTGCAGATCACCAATTGACAACTCAGCACTTTGTTATTATGTTATTCATTTATACAAGAATGGCTTTTCATTGTACAAGTTAAAGGTGGAGTAAGAGTTGCTGGAGAAAGATTGTTGATATTTGAACTAAAATCAAATCAAAACAAAACCCTGTCTTGTCAATGTAATAGGGTCCTCCCTCAGAAGCTCCACCCCCTAAATGTGACACTCATTGCCAAGGCTAGGATTGTGTTGTACAGTCTACCACTTTGTTGATCTTCTCATTAATAGACCGAGCTGTGTAGAAGAATACTTTTTTCATCACGTAAGTGTATTAGCTTAAAATCACATACCCCACACTTATGCATAGCCATATTGTATGAAAATGTATACTAATATTTACATACTTATAACAGTTTCCTTAAAACCTATAGACAATTTTGTGTGATTGATATGGCATCATTATGTATATAGACATATTTGTGTGATTGATATGACATCATGTAATGTGATCAAGTTATTAATATTATGAACTGTTTTCTTTAAAACAGAAAAAAGCATATATCCCTATCATGTGCAGTGCATCACCGGCCTAGTCAGCTTTTCATAATGTTTTTGATGGTTTTATTTAGCAGTTACGTTTTGCTTTTTACCTTCATACTTTAGGTTTGTTTACTGTGTGTCAATCTACAATTATAATGATCTGACTGGTATTTCAACGTCTTCATTTGAGATAACGTCGCAATTACACACAAGTGGATTTACACTATAGCTAAAATATTTTATAAAATAAAAATGTGTAAACAGTGTCTCAGAATGATGATGGTTGATTTTGGTGTTAAGCCGGCCGACAGCTGGTTTAAAATGCTAGTTGGTTAGGCGCAAATTCAAATATGCTAGAGTACTGAATAATATTTGCAAGCAAATAAAATAATTAAATGTGTTAACGACTAGCCCGTATTATCAACAAAGTCTCGATAGACATCTGGACCTGTAGGATATTATCTAGACTGTTTTTGTTCAAAGGCAAGCAGGATAAAAGCAAACTCATCAGCTCCATCCAGCGTCATAAGGGGTCTTAATATATGGCTCTGGCTCCACCCCTTACGGCGGTGGCCATGGAAAACGCATTCACCTCGGCCAATCGCGAGCGGCGCTGAGCCCATGTGTGTATTGTTTAAACTGCTCAAATCAGATAGTGTTTGGAGATTTTAGAAACCTTCCAAACTGGGTGATGGCGGCCTCCATGTCAGTTAGCGCACCTGCCAGAGAAGAAAGCACAAATACAGGGCTCAGTTTCGTCTCGCGTCCACATCATGAAAGCTATGACCTCGCTGTTGACCACATCAACTTGATGTCCAGAGATCGCGGACACCCTGAACTCGAGCCCGGCGGCGAAGACACAAACCCCGGGCGAGAGTGTCAACGCAGAGTCGATGAAGATCTGACACCATTGAGCCCTGAAGAGATCGAGTGCCGCCTGGACAGAACTCGCCGAGAGTTTTACAATCGACGCAAAATAATAATCAAAAACCTGCCGCCCGATATAAGTAATCAGGTAAGAAACGCGTACTTATAAATTCTAAAATTGCAATAATTGATTTATGGGCCAGTTTGGCTATCGTTAGCTTAGCTTCAATATGCCTGCCATGCTACCTGCGAGTTATTTAGCTGGTTATCATTTATTTCTGCTAAATGCTCACTTTATTCAACAGTGGGTTTGCATAAGGTTGCGTTTGTTGCCGTTTTACAACGTGGTCATTTGAGCTATTGCACTTAGTCTGTTTTAGTTCGCAGACAGTCGTAAAGCCAGATTGCCAGATGGTTGTCAAATGTTTTTTTTCTCTCCCTGCCCCAACCACGACCTGTTGAATTACATTTGCAGTTGACGTTGGATTGCTTTAAACTAATGGACAGCATTAAGTACCATAGTGCAGTTAATTAATTCACCAATGTTGACTATGCCGCCCCATATTATTCTTTTTCCCACATTGATGCTACACTTTTATTATTTGGAACGTGCTTTACTCGTGGGGAACGGTGGCCGTGCCGTTTGTTTTACGGGAGGATTGGGTATTCGCGATGGGAACGGGAATTTCAATAACAAAAGGTGGAAGGCGTGGAGACAACGTTTCAGAAAATTCTAGACAGGATCGCAATTCGTGTAGCAAATCATTGTGTAACGATTTCTATTACAACGATTTTTGTACACAAAAAATCTAGGGTACTATTGTACTTGTAATGGGTAGAGAATAACAAGTGTAATACTTTACCGTAAAACGTGTTGGCATGCTACAAAATATTGGATAACTTTTTATTAATAAACTTCATGTTCTATTTTATTTTCAGGAGGTGCATGAGCTGTTAAACAACTATGACTTAAAGTACTGTTTTGTGGACAAATACAAAGGCACAGGTTGGTAACTACTGTAAAATATATCAGCTATTGTCATACACTGAGTATAGTAAATGTTATTCAAGTGAAATTAATCTCAAGTAGGCCTAACTGTAATGCCAGTTTGTGGGGTACATTTTCATGAATATATAAATTGAATATGGTGAATATATTGTTTTTAAGCTAATTATAACTTGGTTAGTTGCTTCTTTTATTCATATTTGGTTGTGCACAACCCTTTTTTTAACCCTTTTTTTTTTTTTTTTTTTTTTTTTATGCATTTATGTATTTGAGCGCATGGGCTTATATGTGTTGAGAGATAACATAAATAATTTATATCAGAACTGGTTAATTAATAATTATATAGAATAACTTGCTATTTAAATAACTATGAGAACAATTTAATTTCATCACATAAACGCCTCATGCAAATGTGGCATATTAGTTTCTGTTTAGAAACCATGACCCAGTCAGTATTTGCAATGTAAGTAATTGGCATTAGTAGCCCCAGTGGGAAATGAACCCTGAACTCTTGCTTCACTGGTGCTCAATGAGTCGCGCAATAACAAATTACTAAAGCAGTGTAGCATCATTTATGTTAAATATTTGCTGTTATGAAAAGTCTAAAAGTTTTGGTGGTGATGAAGGAATTACTCAAATGTTTACATTATCTAACTAATTTACTGTGAAAAGTCTAATGTAACGAATATGTTTCTGAATTAGGACCCTTCTTTTGGTAAAAGTTTGAGGCAGTTATTAAATTGTATTGTACATGAAAGATGCAAGAAGCAGCAATGGAAACGTAATTTGGGTGTTGTGTGTATCAGTAAAAATGTGTTGCTGTTTATTTTTATTTTAGCTGAACGATAAATGTTAAACGAAACGGTTTATTTCAGGGTTCCTTTTCTTCCTTGGTGTGATTTTTGTTTGGGCAGGTGTGAGCACAATAATCTCACTTGTATGTATGGACCAAAACAGTTGTGCGGGATTGTTTGTGGTGGGAATGTGATCCAACTTTGATTCTAGCTACCAGTGCATTGTACACTGCACATTTAAGATAAATTGACCTTTTTCCCAAGGCAGCCATCTTGCTCTGAATGTGGCTCAGGGTGGAAAATCGCCAGGGAAACCCTCGAACGCCTTGTTTTCGCTACTATCAGCTGTGATCATAATTCGATTTACCACTCTGTGCATGATGTCAGAGGAAGATGGCTGCCATGTGAATACGGTCAATAGCTCCTGTAGCTAAATTTATTTGCCAATATATAGGTTATCACAGCAATGATGATGTTTTTTGACATCTTCTGAAAATGGTGTGGTTCTGGGGCATGAACAAAATTTCTAGGCAAAGTGATCTCAGTCACATCTGAGACTGTGCAACAGCATATCGGCTACCAGTTTAGTGCACCGGTGTTCTGACTAGGTATGCAATCATGTTCAGCATGCAATCATGTTCATCATATGTTTGATCAAAATGTAATCTGAAAAATATGACTTAATAAAAGCATATAAAATAGTGCAAGATCAAAAGCCTATGATGCGCCAAGATGCATACCTTGGCTCAGCATAGACAGAAGTGATAGACATGTCCCAAAATTACTAGTGTGTGCGCGCTGCCAATACATCCATGGTGAATTGCATCAGACAGAATGGATTATGCCAAAACTATAGTAAAGTCCAGTTAAGCATACCGTCAGTGTTGTAAATGCACACATCCCAAAGGCTACAACGGGGCTGGGGGGGAATGCGCTTCAACAGCACACATGTCCTAGATGAAACCTCAAATTCAATGGCGGTGGCTTGCCGTCCCCCGCGGTTGGATTGGCAACACCGCGGTATTGCTGTTATCGTGACGGTTTGAGGTAGTGTCTTGCGTCATATGTTTCACTACACACGAGAGGGCGCACGGATAGCTCGCATTGCAAACGTTTTAACGTGTCATGCAAATACCCCACTGGCACTTATCAATCTCTCTCCCCCCCCCCCCCACACTGTTTCTTTGTCCTATGCTAGCCTTCGTTACGCTGCTCAATGGGGAGCAGGCTCAGTGTGCCATCAAGGAGTTCCACCAGCATGTGCTGCGGGAGCGGGAGATCTCCGTGCAGCTGCAGCCCACGGACGCGCTGCTGTGCATCGCCAACCTGCCCCGCGGCGTCACCCAGCCGCAGTTTGAGGAGCTGGTGAGGCCGTTCGGTAACCTGGAGCGCTGCTTCCTGGTGTTCAGCGCCTCCACGGGCCACTCCAAGGGCTACGGCTTTGTGGAGTACATGAAGAAGGACTCGGCGGCGCGGGCCAAGTCGGAGCTGCTGGGCAAGCAGCTGGGTTCTCGCATGCTGTACGTGCACTGGACCGAAGTGGGCTCACTCACGTACCTGCTGCTGCACTCCAGGTGCCTGTGTGTGGACCGCCTGCCCCCCGGCCCCCTGACGGCCCAGGACCTGCGCAACGCCCTGGCCGACGCACACTCGCCGCTCTTCTGCCAGGTTCCCATCCGCACGCTTGTCTCTGGATGTTATTTAAAAGATTGTGTGTCTTTAACCCCTCTTAAGGCTTTGATGTACTTCAAGTGTTTTTAACCACACGTTCGCATAGGCAACCGGCTTACCATGTACTAGGTGTGTAATTGGAGGATTCCCTGCCTGGCTCCGCCTAACTATTCCTCTTCTAAAAATAATAATAATTAGTTGAGAATATAGTCTGGAAACCCTGTTCACATTAGCGTTTTTACAGCCACCCTGCTGGCGGACCAATCACGGTGGGGTAGTGAGATGACGTTAAAGTCAAACGTGTTTGGAAACGGTTGTAGAACTACATGACGTGATCAGTTGTTGCAATGCCGATTGGTTCAACTCTGTCCAATATTAACATCTGCACCTTAACTCCTGGCATCGTTTCTTTCATCAACCATAAGATTTTGAGTGTGACTTAACAAGGGCTCTTTATATATGTAGAGGAGGTATTGGTTGTGGTAGATGTATAAAGTGTATATAGTAAAGGATAAAGTACCTGCCCTTTACACTTTCAATAGACAGCTCCCCAGATGGAGTTGTGACTAACAATTAATTTGGCATATCAGGTTACAGCCCTAAGCAGTGTTTCTGTGTGGGTTGTTTTTTTTTTTCAATTTTATTATTCTTATGTGGGTGTACAAGCCAGATTTGAATTGAAAGCAGGAGCTTTTCATTGAGGTGGAAAATTGCATTCTTTGAAGTTGTACTCTTCAGTAGCATTAAGCTGTGCAGGGGACAATGTAATAAATCAAACCAGTGGATGTTTGCTACATTCAGCTATTAGGCCAAGGTACTGTTTTTTTGGCATCTTCTTGATTAAAAATCGCTTCCAGAGAATGTGAAACATTGTTTATTGTTGATAATGAAATTGTCCATGCATTTACCATTGCCCTACTTTTCTCATGGCCACTCAGTTTCTATAGCAATGAGCATAGCTGGTTTCTATGGTGATGACCACCTGACTACCCAGGTGGTGTCATTCAGCAGGCTTCTGGAATGGGAGAGGGCACTGTTCTTTGAGCCTCACTGTCACAGGGAGGCTGTAGTTATGTTAGGTTGGTTTTCAGCCATTTTACCATCACGTTACATGAGTTTAGGACCTGTAACTTACATTGGTTGATAAGTAAAGGACCTGCCCTGGTATACTTCTGTTGAATAGGTCTGCTCAATACACCGTATAATACAAGCTAATGCCAGTCAGTAATACTCCTTTAATTCAAACTAAAGGAGGAGCAGTGATAGAGGAGGAAAAGTCTTATTCAGTGTAAATACAGTATATAATGCCTATCCTTTATTAACCTTTTCTATAGTATTGTTGACTTGTTGAATTGAATGACTCTTAACACAAACAGAAAAGGACACTATATATGGAAAGCGCATATAAAAACATGACGTGTGACATTGTTGACCACTTGTAGGTGAGGGTGTTTTCACACGAGTCTACCCAATATGGTGCTCCCACACCACTGGGACACCCGCTGGCTCCCCTAAAAGGGATGTCGGATCTCATTTTTGACAGAAGTGTACCGTGGCCTTAACAGGCCTTTTATGTATAAGGTCAGAGGAAAATGCTCACTCCACTAATATCTAAAAAAAACACCCGGCAGGCAGCTTCATGCCATGATATATTACCGAATGTGACTGGGAGTGTTTGGGGAAACATCTTTCAGATGTGATTCCAATTTGTAGTGCAACATCACATCTGTCTCAACAACCAGGGGGGCAAATTGGCCTGGGAATGGTTTATTATGCTTTTTTTTTTTTTTTTTTTTACATGTGCCTAGGAAATAACACTTAGCATAGCTTTTTGGAATAACACTGACAAACTGTCTTATTGAACAGACTATTCATCTGATTGTTTCCACAAATAACCTTGTGCTGAGCTAAATCACACTACTTACCTGTATCTGACTGCCCAGTTATTTCAAGACAGGATCAAGGTCATGTTTCCACGTTGCATCCAAAACAGTCAATAGGGCAATAATGAAGGCTATGGCTTTTTCAGACGTTAAATCATCTGAAAGTTTCAAATGAAACTTCTGGAAAAACATCTGCAGGTAGAGGCCAGTGAGGTGGGATTCGTTTCTAAGGGGAAAATTAAAGTAATGTTGGGGCCCCTCTCATTGAAATGTTACTCGTTTTTTGTATCCAACAAACGGCAAACTTTCTTTCTCACTGCAGTTGGCACAGGGACAGGATGGAAGTTTCCGGCGGTTTGCGGTGTTGGAGTTTGCCACAGCGGACATGGCCGAGGAAGCGCAGAGGCTTGCCGACGGGAGGGTGCTCGGGGGCTCTGCCGTCCGCGTGTCCTTCTGTGCCCCAGGTCCTCCAGGAAGGAGCATGTTGGCAGCCCTGATCGCGGCGCAGACTATGGTTGATATACGCCTTAATCAAAGACATTGACCTGTGCTGTGAGACGCCTGTTGTCTCTGTGCTAAGTGTTTGTTTTCTGACTGGTCTCTCCCAGGCTATTAACAGAGGGAAAGGTCTCCTGCCAGAGCCCACAGCAATGCAGATCCTCACCAGCCTCAGCAACCCTGCCACCCTCAAAATGCTGCTCAATCCCCTGACCCACGGACGCAAGCAAGGTGAGCCAAGGAGCCTCAGAAAGCATTGTTTATTTCTCAAAGCCCAAACACACTAGCCTGGGGTAGCCAGTCCTAGGGCTGTGCGATATATCGACTCATTTGATGTATCGCAGAATGCTTGCATACGATGTAGAATATTACAATATCGTGACCATAGAGTATAAATTGTCATGAAGCGCATGTTGGGCGTGTGCGTATGACGCATGAGAATTGTGTGTTCGTTTGTAAACTCGTTTTTTTTTCCCCCCAGAAGAGTAGCAGTAAGTTATAGCAAGTCCTCACTTTCACTCTGCACTTCCTAACCCCGCCCCTACTTACTAACAAGTTTACTTGTTAGTAAGCAACGAAAAATTGTGCGTTAAGCATGAACGTGAAACGCAACTAAAGAGGTATTCTGAGAGTTGTACATAGCATATGTTTAATTTTAAATGTTTAATAGAAGTTTTGTAGCGGCATCTGAGTTAACATGAATCATGGCCAGCTTTTTCCATGTTGTCTTTGTTTTGATGGCGCAAAGTTTGGCGACGCCTGAAGTCTAGAGTAGACGTGTGGGGAAGAAAACAGACGTGGTTTGAGTATTAAAATGTTCTGCTCGCTCGTCATTGACTCCTTTACAATTTTTCATTTACATTTGCAAAGCTGTGTACTTAGTCAAACTATGTTTGTTAGGTTAACTGTAGTATGGAGATTACAATTTTCTAATATTCATACTACAATTAACATGATAACAAAACTTGTGTTTACCGGTATGTCATTTTTTATTTACATTTTGATAATTTTTATTATCATCATCATCATCATCATCATCATCATCATCATCATCAACAAAGGCTTGTAAGGCATTTGTGACATCTCGCGTATTTCCTACAACTGAGCATTTAACCCACAAACAAAATGTAGAGATATTGTGTATCGCCATTCAGCCCAAAAATATTGAGATATTACTTTGGTCCATTCCGCCTAGGCCTAACCAGACCCTATATTGCTTATGTGAACATTAACAAGTGTAGACCTTGTTAATGCTGTAAATGACAATTGTTAGCTGGAAATGGTTGTTAGAGATGGGTATCTTGAGCTTTACAAGGGCACAGATTCAGACTGCAACCATCATTCCTGTCTTCCATTGTCATGATATGTTAGCTAATTGTGCGTGGGGGGGGGGTTAAATTGATCATTAGAAAACATATTTGCAATTAATTTGACACAGCTGAAATCTGTTTACTGCCTTTGGACAAAAACATGGGGAGTGGCACAAACTTTTGAACAACGGTGTTATTTTGTGTGGCACAACCTTTAATTACAGTATGTGTGATTGGTGGCTGTAGGCTATTGTTTCACTGCATGGTAAATAATGACGACGGCTAAATGAAATGACCCCCACCCCGCATACAGCAAACAACCTGGTGCATTCGATGCCGTGGGCAGTCTGCAGTGAAATTCTCCCGCTAAAAGAGAGCCGCTGTTCGAGCCGCTCATAGCAAACGTTTGCCGTGGGTTGACGCCGCTGAATGCCAACTGTGGGTTTTTGTTTTCCCAGGGCTCCTTGGGGCGGCACCAGCCGTACCGCTGCTGACCAACCCGGCCCTCTCTGCCGCCCTCATCCAGCTGTTGCTCCAAAACCAGGCGCAGGCCCAACAGGTAAAGACACCCCCCTTCCCCCCCCTCTCCTCTCGGCAGACCTGCTGGTTTACACAGTTTCCAGTAATCCTCTCTCGCTCATGCACACCTTATCTTTCCATTATTTGTTCTCTCTCGCTCTCTCTCTCGTCCTTTTTCGCCGCTAGCAAGCCTTTCTGGGGAACCCTCTTCTCTGGGCTCAGGTGCTGCACAGTAGAGAGAACCGTCTAGTGCCTTGTGTGAGTGATAATAGTGAGCGTGTGGGTTTGTAGCTTAGCCATCGCCTGTGCGTCTAGATCTTTCCATGTGAAATATGAAAAATAAGCCTAAGAAGATAAGTGTGTGTGTGTGTGTGTTGGCACCTTCTCCCTGTGATGTTTGAGTGATGCTGTGGGTGTGAGCCGCTGTTGTAAATACCCACACCAAGACCGTTGCCAGCCTGGTGAGTAATCCTTTGGTGTGGGTCAGGTCTGCCTCTTCTGTAGCACTCAGCAGCCTTCAGTGTTGTAGCCAGGCTGTGGGACTCTGCAACGACACTGACCCCACTCCCCATCTCTTTCCCCACCTCCCTCAACTCTGTCCCATAGGCAGGACTCATCGGGGAGAACCCTATGGCCTCGCTTCCTCTCCAGCAGGCCGCCCATCTGCTTGGAGACCTGCCCCAAGGTTTGGCATCCGCTTTCCTCCGACCGCTGTTCCCAGAGCTGTGAACCGTGTGTGCTGCTTAACTTTATGTGGCACAACATCTGTTGCAGCATTTCTGTCTGTGTGGTCTGTGACTGTGGTGACATCGACGTAATTGACTAGCCACTGTGCTAGCTGGGTTTAGCCTGTATACACTCTTACACACTTTCTTTTCAAATATTTGTCTGGGGGGTGGGGGGCTAAATTATTGGACATAGACTAAAACAATCATAACTAATCTGATTAGTATGTAGGTTTGTGAACTCCTAACCTGGTAACGAATCAAAACACTGATTTTGCAAGCTTCATCGGCTTTGCATATTAGTATGAATACTCAACTTGTAACAGATTGTCGGCCACTTGCTGTCAATGACAATCAGCTTCCAGGTGGGTAGGTCATTCAGGGCCCACGGCAATTGGGTGCCAATTAAGTGTTATGAAAACTGATGACGGATGCTGAAGCACAGAATAGAAATCGTAGTCAAAACGTGTTCTGATTGGCAAATGGTGATCAGAACTACTGGCCAAATCGGCCACTAATGATTTTGTTGACACGTACAGTAATATTTTCTTTTCATTGACATCTTTAAATACGTTTTTAATTATACCACTTTTATCTAATTTAGATTCCAAATCTATTTTTCAAGAGAGACTTGACAGCATGAAAAATAAATTTCAAACTAAAAAATATAAAACTAGAAAAGAAAAAAAATGTAAGGTTGTTTATTTGTGTATATTATTATTTCTGCAGTGAAATAAAATGCATTGAGAAGCAAAACGTCTGCGCGCCACCTCTGACGAACAACTAAAATCAGTTGTCCCATGCTAGTCGCCCTCCCAGAGTGATGCATTGGCATGTTTGAGGGCTGGGGCTGGGGTGTCCTCCCACACTGCTCTCTGTCACTGATTGGCTTATCGCTTGCTTAGTGTGTGGGCACAAGTGAGTGTCTTCCATTTTGAATGTGTCGTTACTGTGGGGACCTAGGTGGTGTGATCCAAGGTCTGGGAAGAGAGCAGGATTCTCCTACAGGAGTCCCCCACACCTTCTCCCAGTCTCCCACGCTGCAGGGCTTTTCCATGCCCCTGATGGGTGGGATGATGGGAGCAGAGGCTGCTTCGCAAGGGGTGAGAGATCAGATTTTTTTCTTTTTTTCTTTAACATTGATATTCACTGTAGCGCACCTAGCAACCGGTTCCTTGTCTTTTCATCAGGTGTCTATACTAGGAGATCCTCCGAAAGAGATGAATGTCCCCCAAGGTGCGTTCCTCAATGTCCACAACCAATTCTCCTCAGGTACTGCTCTCTCTCTTTCTCTCTCGTGTTACTAGCATGCTATTCCCTTCCACTTCGTCAACATTTACAACACAGACTGGCTGGCGTTCCGTAGCAAAAACCCCCATTTGCTCCCATGCACGTCTGTCCAGGTGGAAACTGCAGGCCCCATCCTTACAGGAAGAGGCCAACACTAAGCAACGTCTCCAACCACCGCGGCAACCACAGCTTGCACTCGAACTACAACCTGCCCTCCCGGGAGTCCTGCAGCCCAGAGTACCCACCTATACATCAGGTAATAGTTTTACACAGCGGGCTTTTCGTCGGCACTGGAGAGTCCCCATGGCGCCAATGTGCCGGACAAGGTCACAGCAAACCCATATGTTGCAGTCGCTCACAGTTTGTCTGGCTGGCTGTGTGACTGTGGTGTGATGTCCATCTGGTCCCCGTCTCCAGGATTTCGTCGCCCACTTGTATGAGCAGCAGGAGAACGTGGACACGGGGGCCTTGGCAGGATTCGGACTGGAGGTAGGCATGTAAAGGGGGAGCCTGCGAGTCCCTAATACCCCCCCATCCAGAATGCACGGCCTCCTCCTAAATCACCCGCTGCTTCTCTCGAAGTCAACTTCTGGCTGATCACGCACTCCTGCGAATGTGACGGCATGCTGTAGGCCACTTCAGGCAATTGGTTCTGCTTTGCTTTTATAAGCAGTAGTGTGTCGTTGAACGCAGCTTTGAACAACAATGCAAACTACATGGCTCTAAGAATAAACCTACATTACCAGTAATGAACCTTAATTAATAAAGCCTGACAGTTGTTTATTGCTATTACCATTATATATTCTGTTATATAATAAACAAAAACATTAAGCTATCATTTGGTTATACACACGTGTATTTGGATCATTTGCAGTCTGTTGTGCACTAGTAGTAGCACTTGGTGTGTTCTGTGTTTCAGCAGCTGAACGTTCAACCAGACTACACCGGTCAGCCACACTACAGCTTCCCTACCAGCCCTCCTCTGTCTTCGTACTGCAACTCAGCGCCAGGGGGCCCTAGCAACCTCCCCTACACCCAGCTCAACAAGGTGTGTGTTCATGAGGTGCCAATGCTCAAACGCGGGTCTCAAATTTCAGCTGTAGTCAGATTCGGCCTGCGACGACACTTTGTTCTGCCCCGCGCGCTTTATTTTTAAATAAATCTAACCCACACATTATTTCTCAGAGACCTGTTCTTTCAGCAGGCCAGAGCTGGTCAGTCTTTCAGAGAAATGTCTCAAGGCCACATTGTCAAATCGCATGCGTTATTCAAAATAACAAAGCTCAGCCAGTGTAAAGGTTGTTAATTGGTCATTCAGAACTGGATTTAACTGATGAAGTGTTGCTTGAATGAGAGAAGTTCTAGCTGGAAAAACCAAATTCTCATACGAGTTGACCAAGACGTGAGCTATTTGTGTTGTATTTCCCAGTCGTGTGTGTGTGTGTGTGTGTGTTCATGGACGGTCTGTTCCTGTCTTAGAAAGTGAGACGGTGCAAGCTGTGGCTCAAGCACGTAACATCAAAGGACTCAGATGGCGTGGCGATTGGTCGACCACGGCATCCTGTCGTTCAGTCACGGCCTGCACACCAGTAGCATGGAGTTTAGGCCAAATCAAAAAGCCACTTGCTGACAGTTTGCGTTTCAGACATCTAGCTAGATGGACAGACTTGCAGGCCAGTCTGTGTGCAAACCTTCTATTTCAGAGGATGGTTTGCTGATGTATCTAGACCTGCATTAGATGCTTTTGGTATTCTAATCTCTGGACAATTTGTCCCCTCCAATGCTTGAGGCAGCCTCCCGTGTAGGAGACTTCCTTCCCAGGCAAAAATTATAACATATTGGCCGCTTTATTTTATTTTTATACTGCCATACTATTTTTTTTTTTTGTCATTTTAATTGCTAAACGTTGGGCTTTTCTTCCTCAGGCAGTGGGAATGCCACCTCTGAGCCACAATGGCTACCCACTTGGAGATGGCATGAAAGTAATTATTCACTCTTCTTTAAACAATGCTTCTGTGCCTAAATGTTCTGCTTCTTTTTAATTCTATTTCTTTGTTTACAACCAGACTCCAGTCGGGGGGCACAAGCGTGAGTTTTCCCGGCTGATCCCATCTCCAGAGCCAAGCCCAGAAGGGGGTTACGTGGGCCAGCATTCCCAAGGCCTGGGCGGCCATTATGCAGACTCTTATCTCAAGCGCAAGCGTATATTCTAACTATGACTAGGACTCTATGGTCTCGCTGTCTCCAAAGCATGCATCTCCAGAGGCAGGTTTAGTTTGGCGGTCTACAGATTTCTCATTTGTGTGCTCCTGCTAGTGACCCCTGGAGGGCACTGGGGAGCGCAGCATGTCGCTATCTGGACAATAACTGTGCCATCAATGGGAGTCATTTTTATCTCCCATTTTGTACATGCTTTCATTGCGTTTTAAAACATTATGTTTTTACTGTTTTTAATTTGATTTACATTTTTGTATCATCAATTTCATGAGGCCGTTTTTGGCAAATACTAAAATAGCTTGTACAGTCACCGGATTGGCTGGCTAAACTTGTGTAGTTTAGTTAAGTGGGGTCAGCTGCTATAGATTGTTTGCTCTATGCCCCAGACCGTAGCTCTTTATAAATATAAAATATTCTTGGCTGCTTCTAGAATGTTGGATTGTCTCTCTAAGATGTGATTAGCAGTGGCTTTTAAGTAAGTGCAACCAATGGAAATGGCACCCTGTATTCGGTCTTTAAATGAACTTGTTAGATTCTCCTAAAAAATCAGACCTTTTTTTGTTGTGTGCGTGTGTAAAAATCACTTTGTTTCCGAAGACTATTTGCAGAGTTCCTCCCACCCCCAACTGCAATTCAACCCCTCCTTATTTTTATTTCATTTTAAAATTTTCTCTGTGGTTGTTTGTATGGACAGGATTTAGGCCACTCTTGATTGCAAAGAGCACTCTTGTAGTAATAGCTTAAGTTTTTGTATCAGGAAAAAAAAAGATTTTTCTTCTTCCCCAACCCCCAAATGTGCTGTGTAATTTTCACCCGCCTTGACTCTTCCAAGCTTCGATTGTTCTAGCTGCACCTGAGTATGTTCTCTGCACAGGTCACACTACCACTGTTCTCACCTCTAGTTGGCCCTCACTTATTTCATGTCCTGAATCTTGTCTTTTTTATGTTCTGAATGGCATTGTTAGTGGGTGTGTTGGGTGAGCATGGTCAATACGTAAAGTTTACTTTTTTATTATTATAAACACCCTGAAAAATTGTGAATGCGTGAACTCTCATGGTCACGGTCATGGTCAAGGCAATTTCTTCATGTCACAGTTGTTTCCAGATCAATCATCTGCTCCTCATCTGGTTTGTCTTATTGCATTGCCATGTTAGGAACTCCTCTCCAGCCAAATGATCCAGTGTCTCAAATGTGTCACGAGGCCTAAGAAATACACAGGATTTCATGTCTTGGGCTTTAAGCTGCGCTTGAACGGTGATCTCATCTAGCGCAGTGCTAAGTAAGCCAGTATATGTTTGGCAGGGGTGGGGGGTGCTCAAGTAGCAACTGGTCCTGGTGCCTGTGCTCGAACCGGAGACTGATGCTTTCAATCACGGCATGGGGAAAGCGTCTGACTGGGAATAGTACTTTTGCCGCTAGCAGCGGAGACGAGCCTGTTTTGAATAATGCCTTGGTTGACTACTTGATTGTGATAACCCATTACCTCTGGGGACTGGGATTACACAGTGACGAGCGTTGACGCCATTTGTGGCCTTGCCTTGTCTCGTGTGCATTTGAAGCTGCATATACCACCTCCGTATTATTTGTTGTGTAAATACTTAAGCTTGCGCTGTCGTTTTTTTTTTTTTTTTTTTTTTTTTTTTTTTTTTTTTTAAACAGTCCAAAACTATTGTGTATGTGTTTGCGTTAATTGAATCTCTGCTTTCGGTCTGGTGAATTATTCTTGGATTTGCTGCTCAGTGTGGGTTGTTTTTATTTAGCCTGTACATGTTGAAGGCGTGTAAGACTGCCAGTGGTTCTGATGCATTCTGTTCATGTTGTGTGGACCAAGATGTGCTTCTGTACTGTGATAATGTCTGAACGAATTAGTTTGACCTGCTGGCCTTCTCATCAGCACCACCATAGTTGTATGTATGTATGTATGTATGTATGTATGATGTGAATGAGTAAATGTTATTTAAAACACATTTGGCTATGTTGTCATTATTTCAAATTGATCTAAATGTTGAAAATCTCTACTTTGAAGTAGTAGTCTGTTTGATTTTTAATGTTAATATACGTGTATAAATACTTAGTTTGCCTGTCATTTAGGTTTTTGGTTTGTTTTGGATTATCACTTGAAATTCAAGTTGCCATGGTGACAAATGGCAGAGGTGAATGCTAATCCAGTTAACTTTCTATATCCAATGACCCAAGGGCAATGAATGTGGAAATACCACCATCCTTGCGTAAATCACCACATTTTCTTGGTTTGGCCCAATTGTCACTCCGGTCTGTTTTGCTTTTAGATTTAACAGTTAGTCCTTGACACTGCTACATCAGGTGGCTTGGGTAATGTCTAGAAGTGTTATTGTGCATCAATAGAGGCTATTGTTCTACTGAACTAAACAATCTGCCATCAGCAAATCACATTGAGACCATGGCCACATTATCAGTTTACTCAGGAAGCTTGTCCTCTGCTTGCTGACCAATCCTGACCAATTTTATGGCTTGCCATAGATGCTGTGTAGGGCTGAGAGACTGCTGAGGTATTGCCTTTTATTGTCTTGGCTGCGGTAAATATAATTTGCTGCGAGAATAAATGTTAGAATATTGAATTACGCTGCATCGGTCAGCTGAATGGCTGGAAGTCAATGAAAAGCCACACTGCTGTGTTTTTATTTTGTATTTTTAAGTTATTTTTAGCTGACCTTCTCAGGCCTGGGCATGGACAACACCATACCTGATTAGTCTCTTGAGTCTGTAAAGTGTACACCCACACCCATTTACTCAAATCAAGCAAATGTTGACACCTTTTGAGTTTTTTATTTTTGTCTGATATCAGCAATTGAAGTAGGAGGCTGTTCCTTTTTAACCTGACAGGGTTTAATCGGCTAACTTTTCTCAAACACAATAAGAAGAGCATGTAATCATTGTCACGTCTTGATCATTGTGGCAAAAAGGCCATATTCTCCCTGACAATTATTAATAGTCTCATTAAACTCAACTTCTGTTTACTGAAAATTATTCAACCTTCAGAAGCTGTTAGTTGAAGATAACCACAAAACTTAAAAGTATTTTGAAGCTGAACCACAAATAGACATTGGGAACAACAAAAATTTCAAGTTGCTTTGGAATTGTTTCTGTCAAGCAGACATGGTTACTGGTAATTTTAGTCTGGCCTGTTAGTGTCTGGCTTTGTTGAACTTTGGCACATTTGTCTGAAGGGTGTCATCAGGACAAAAGGTAATTTAGATTAGCTGTTATTCCTGTGGTCCCATGGAGCCTTAAAGTGCCCTGTTTATGATTGAGCATTACGTTGAGGGGCAATTATTAATGTGGTAAGGATGAGAAGACAATTGTCTCTCATTAGTTATTAACCTCCCATTTCAAACATTTCTCTGCCATGGGCTCATAAAGCAAAAATGTTTTCTATTAGTTGCCAGATCGAGCCATTTAAAAAAAAAAAAAAAAAAAAAAAAAATTGTTTAGTTGTATTTGTTTTTTATTTTGGGCGTTAGACATAAGAACAGGAAATTATGAATCTTCATAAAATATAATACATTAAACCATGTATTGCCATGCATGGGGATATTTTATGTTGTTGGCAATTCCTTTACCACACCTTATTTATGTTCTGTTGTTTATGTTCTCATACTGTATCTATCCAGAGCTCTCTGTGGGAACCACTAAAGCTCAGTCAACTATATGTCAGACACATTTAGATTTCTGCCTTTCATATTTCCACCCACACAGCCACCCTGTACTGCTGGTGAATGCTGCTGAAACCTGTGATTTTCCCCAAATACAAAGAGGGAGGTGGAAGAGACGTAACTAAAGCACTGCAGCATCGAGGTCTTGCACACAGAGAGCGTTCCTTTATAGTTATTGAGTCTTGGCACGTTTTCCCACGACCGGCAAACACCGGGACTGCATTCAATACTGTACTCAACAACTGATGTTGTATTGCAACTGCAATGTCTGTTGAGATGAAGTTTGCTTAAACAGATTTATACATGGTGAAATCCTAGATTCAACATTATTGCAAATATGTAACCTATATTAACATGAAATGTGACCAAATAGGGTATGTCACAAGAGCTGTTTTTAGCAGGGTTAGTCACAGCCATCAACCCACTCCTGTGTATGACAATCGATGTTCTGCTCTGCTTGGGTTTATTTGAAGGGTATGAGGTATGAACACGGTTTGTCTTTTCTACTTCTATGCAAATTAACCATATTTAAATAACATGCATGTATGGCTACGTACCATGCAACCAAATAGGCCAGGGGTATATGGATGACTGCCACCCCCTGTGTTTTTAAATCTGGGTAAAGTGGAATTTCACTAGCCTGACACCACAAAGTATGCACTGGGATTTGGGTGAAATGCTAAATGGCAGTTTAGTTCTCCAGCCAGTACAGAGTGATCTATAGGGGGTGAACAATATCCAACATAAATCAATAAACCCCAACTAAGTTGAAAGACATACTGTACACATCTTTCAACTCATGACGAGCTGGTCAATGTTTAATGAGGTCATTAACAACCCAATCATTGGCTAATGTGAAGACTGCTAGCAGTCCATGCAAGTGCATGGACTTAAGGTTTGGCCAGCCTTCTTGCGGTTAGCCGGTTATGCAAGTCCAATCTTAAAATGCCTCTTTAGCGCCATTCTCTCATCGATACCAGTGTTGTGAAAGCTTTGAAATCTGGTTATAAAGTCATTTGAAGCCTCTGTGTCACCTATCTAGTCCCCAAAGTGAACCACTGTCTCCTACCCCATAACATTAGAGCTTTTCTTTTTCACAACTGCCTTCACATACAGTAACATTTCATTAATGAACATTTGTTAAAAACATTAACTTTATAAAGGTGAATAATAGTATCCTTGTTATTTGTTTTGTTTTCTAAACCCTAAACCGAAGTACAATAACACACACAAATCTGATTAACATTAACACTAGACACAGCCTTTTACAAATACATACAGTGTGTTTTATTAGAATTTACACAAATGTATAATAATACTAGTTCCGCTGGGTCAGTGAGAGTCCACATGGGGGCGTTCTGTATACAATTTGGCTTAAGTGGGGCAGCAAATTCTCATGCTGACTTGTTAGTTGGTTGTCACTGCCTTTACTGACGAAATGATCCTTCCTTGCAGATTTCACAGTCAACGTCCTCCATTCCCAATGGACGATACCACAGATTTTCCCATCACTTGTGTAAACATTTAACATGTGAAGTAGACTGCAAAAGTACAAAGTAGAATAGATCATTCTAAACCTTTAAGACTAAAATAACAATTTCACAATTGAAAATTTGCTATGTTAACAAATCATCTCTTGAAAATACACCCCAACATTTTGTTTGGTTTTTTATTTTGTATGCACAAATGCAAAGTCAAGCTAACAATCAGTGGAACAGTATAAAGTAAGAGCCATGTGTGTGGCAGGCTGACAACTGTATAGGCCACTCAACCCCCACAAACCCAGCACTGCACAAAGAAAGCAAGCAGATGCAAATGCATTAATCCAAGGTTATGTCAGGAGACCTTATTGTATAATGCAAATGACCATTTCATATGTGAACGCACCAAGTCTCAGTGGGCCTCCACATCCTGTACACACTGCTTGCTCTCTCTCTCGCTCTCTCTCTCTCTCTCTCTGTCTCTCTCTCTGTCTCTCATACACAATTTCTCACATGCACTCTCCATTAAACTATACAATCATGTATGTGTGCATGTGAACACACAGTCACCCATTCCACACTGTTGGAGGAGAGGTGCAAATTAATATTTCAATACTCTCCAAAGGAGGAAAGATAAGCTCTAGATATCAACATGATGCGTGCACCTATTTTGGGTCAGAGCAAGGCAAACTAAAGGTCTTCCTGTGTGATATGGCCTGCTGTGACTAATAACTGAAGATCAGCATTAGCCACACAATGGCCTCTCTGCAATGGCTCACACACAACCAAACATGCCACACTAATTGAATGAATATATGCATATGTGTGCATGGCAAGCACCATTAGCAGACCATGAGAATCCTTTGGCATTCCTTTGGCATATTTCACAATAGGAATGTATAGCCTAATGTGAAAAGCCATTTGTCAGAGCTGGACATAATAAATCAGATATACACTAAGTGAACTGCATAGCTAAGTCAAGCATGAGGGGCATTTTTCTTAGCTCACTGGAACACTGCAAATTCTTTTCGACTATTTCCAGCACCAGCCACATTTTTAGCTTGTTATTCTATGTTTGAATCTATTTTGAGCCTTATTTTGGTAATAAATAACAAAAATATATATTTTGAATGACAATATTTCAGCCTCTGTATGTCCTTTCTAATAAATCATCACTCTATTTCTCATCCATTATAATTCTACAGGCAAACATAAGTTCACACCTTCTATTTTGACTAGTAGGTTGTTAAAAAGGATTTGATCATCTGGGATGTGGTACATGCTATGTTAATGCATGTTTTTCGCACCCAACATTCTAAAAAATTTATTGCACAAAAAAATAACTCAAGGTGCCAGTAGCCAGGGGCATTTATTCTGAAGAGAACAATCTACTGCTTACACAACTAAAAAAACTGTCATTCGCTCCCAGCTTAACAGTCACTCATGTGTGGCTCTCTGGCCTCAGTGTTCTGTACTTCTCCAGCCATCATTGGCTGAAGCCAGTGGTCGATCTACCATCATTGGGCCCTCGGCAACTTATGAAATTTTAATCAGCACTGTTATAATGGAATACTGAAATAATACTTCCCTGCAGTCATAGGCTACAGTATATACATATATGTATATAATTAGCAGCATTAACCTAGCAGTGACATTTCTGAACCCTTGGACATTATATAGTATAGGCTACATCTTGGATTTTTAGACTGTTTATACTTAATAAAACATTGACTAGCTATTCTACATTCTTATATATTTTATTCTTTGATAATATCTACATTTTATCATAGATATCACAAAATTAAAGGATATGTTGGAATAATTTAATGTTGTAAATTTGGTTATTGACGATAGATCATTTAGTCTGTGTGTGTGTGTGTGTGCGTGCACGTCTTTGGTTGTTATCTAACTTAATCTATAAAGACTACGTTAGCTATAAAAAAAACTGTATGTTTCAAAAGTTATATGTGCCTCCAGGGAAATCATTGATTGAAGCTTTATCGTCATAATGTCACTGTGTTATGTTGTTAACAACAGCCCAAAGAGCTGCGGTCATTTGACTAAAGTAATAAAACGAGTGACTAGTCCTAATGCATTTCTATAACATTATTTTTAAAAGGTGACCACAGGAATCTGTTCTATTTAGTCTAAGCTCCTTTACTCCCAGTCCCTGATCAGGTGTTATTACCAATTGCTATCTCGGTATAGTAGCATATAAACGGTTGGCCTTGAGTTTTGTTTACTCGACTAGAGAGAAAACGCTGAGACGTGACCGGCCAAAGAGGCAGGGGCAATTGCTCCCTTGACCTCTCCTCTGCACGCAATTCCCTTGAAAAATACACAGCAGAATCTGGCAGCAAACCCACACTGTTTTGAGTCTGTGCACATTATTTCCAGATTGACCGCAGCAATGCCGAACTTCTCTAATTCAATAATTGCTGGCATGAAAAAACAGTTGGGCCCCCATATTGCTAAATTTCAAATGTCTATATTGGAAATGCTGATTAATTTCCTCACATGAATGTGTGATGTGTTGGCAATGAGCAGAACCACGTGCAAGCAGAACATAT
>JAOEGT010041799.1:0-22336 GCA_025447795.1 Speoplatyrhinus poulsoni | reverse complement strand
TTAATAAAGCTGTGGATGTGGAATAATAGGAGAAAACTAAGATGTCCTCTCCACCAATGTATCCAATTAAACACTCAACTGTACTGCTGCTGAAAATGTCTTCTTATAATGACATTGCCATGTCAACCATGACTCAAGTCAAAGCTGGTTTAAATGTTGGCAGGTGCTTCTGAAAAGCCCACCCTATCGTGGGACCACTCCTAGCTACTACTCAAAGCTTCCCAGACTAAAATAGGCCACAACTGATAACAAAGCATGCTGGGTGTCAGGGGCCTCATACGCTATCTGAACACATGCTGACAGTGACTGACAACGATTTAGCTCCTCACATTCACATTCTAAATTGTGTTCAGATTAATAGTACTAATGCTTACATGAAAATCACATCTGTATACCTGGAGGATGAAGAAGAAAGTGATTTTTTTTGTATTTTTTTTTTATAGAAAATAACTTTCCTAAATTTGAACTAGTATAGTGCGGAATGTTAAAAATGTTAAATAACTTCTACATTACAGCCACATTTGACTACTCAATCAAAACAAGCAGACAAAACAGAAATCAGATATTCTGATTTTGAGATATTTTTAATCTTAGGATAGAGTCTATAAACCCAAATGTTTATTAAAATATGCCACTTATTTAAATATATTTAAATTATGGGCGATTAACACCATTAAAAGTGGTGAAAATACAATACACTTTTAATAATTTAAAAAATATTTAAGAGGAATTAAATTAAATCGTATAGGCAATTTCAGCATGCCGTAATTGACGGTGATGCTGGAGTCGGTGATGCTGGAGTTAGTGATGCTGGAGGAAACTACGTAACCAGGAAACAGGGTAGCCGATCAAACCATTACACCAGGTCCACCGTTTGGTCCACGCCATAATGACCCACATACCCATCGTTGTTTTAGTATTGCTGTGTTGTTCTACTGTGGCTCTGGTTCTACACAAAGCACAAAGTGCATCTGATGTATCCCTCAAGCCAATCAGAGGCATAGTAGGGCGGGTCATGATGGCGTCGACATAGGACCTCATCCCCCGGTTCAGTCAACAATATCAGACAATCAGACAATAAAACATAATAATTACCCAATTTCCGAATGTGAAAATATCGCAAGCGTAATTTTGTAAATTATCATAATCATGTGACAACGTTGATCAAAGTCTTAGACGACGATAGCCTCATAAAAACTTTATAAAAAACGTGCTGTAGGCTACTGTACAACTCAATTGGAATGTATTCATTAGCGAATATTACTATTATATTTTATCTTATCTATCTCTAATAGTTTTTTTTAACTGTATTTTTAAACTTCAATCCTTGACATTTTGCATAGCCAACATATTAGAGAATAGTTCATACTCACAGCTTTACATATGCCTGCTTGATTCTTTCAGCAGAGCAATCATGACTTGTTGACTATATACTAGCTACAATTAACAATTGCACTCTATTTGACTGTTCTTCACCAAGACAATACTACTAGAAAATAAAAGCGAAAGGAAGTCTAGCGGATCAGTTCATTTAACAGCTTCGCATACTGAAGAAAGTCCCGCCCCACGGGTCATTCTACTGTAACTGTACTATATTTTATCTGTAAGATATTACATTTTCTTCCACAAGGAAATGCGTCCTTTGCTAAATAATTATTATGACAGCCAGACTATCCTTTGTGAATCATGTCACTCATTTATAATAATAATAATAATAATAATAATAATAATAATAATAATTAGTATTATTATAAGGCCAGGGTGAAGTAAGCAAACAAACTAGGCCAGCAAGTACATAAAGAGATTTATATTTGCCACATTATTGCCACACGTTTATAGGGCTATGTTCATGATGCTTGCAAAATCTGGATGGTCTTACCAGAACCAGGCAACATAAACTTGACCTTTTCGAGGTAATGGTTCATTAATGTAACATTCACAAATTAGAACAGACAACAAATTATCTTTCATACACAATATTATATTTGTATCAAAAACATACAGAAAATGTATAAAACAAGTCAGACAATACTTTTAAAAGCTAATATAAATATAATACAAGAACAATGTGGAATAGTTTTTCCCTAAAATGACAACCCATATACGTTTATATATTTTCATTATATTTATTATTTCTCATATAATTTTATAATGTAGAATAAACTGCACAAATGTTTAATTGTTTATGTGTGTGCCTACATTTCAGCAGGGAAAAGAAGCAGTTCATAGTTTATTACTGCCTGCCAGCGTGTGTGTGCGTGCGTGCGTGCGCATGCGTGTGTGTTTGCACGTGTGAGCAAAGTGAAAGCAGAGGCTCATGGGACCACTGGTTAGATGGTGGCCTCAGGAATGTGTGTTGCGTGCATGTCCCTGGTCATGTTGGACTTCTCCTTGAGCTTGGCCTGCAGCAGGGTGTGCTCCACCACGCCCGTGCGGATGTCCATCTCCACCACCTCCTGCCTCAGCTTGGTCAGGCTCTGTTTGATCTTCACCACAGGAGCTGCAGCAAGGACGCTTTGTTTGCATATTCACACACGTACTAACCAGCAGCTACTTGACCTGGCTATTTCTATCCCCTTGCAAATAAATGATTGCTTCACTCTACCAGTGTTAGAGCTGCTTTTTATGTTATTGACTTGTGTTGATTCAAAGCTTATTTAGGTTTTAGCCTAGTTTAGTGTTTTTGTCTAATTATGTTTACACTTACAGCATGTAGCACATTTATCCTGCACTTCTTTATGCTGCAGGAATATTTTATCTCAACACAAATGGTTACAGACTCTTAAGGTATACATTGAGACTTAATCATGTCCCACAAATACTGTATATTTAGACATTAGTAGAATGTTCTATGTATGAATATTAGAGTGGGTTAGAGATAGAGTCAAGCATCTCACCTCCATCAGACATGCTGCTGGCTTTCTCCTCCATCTCCTGCTTCACCTTCTCCAGCTCCTCAGTAAGCTGGAACACACACGCACACACATACACACACACACACAGTTGTATCTCCTCCAGACACACAGGCCAGTACAGCCATCCAGGCTGGGTGAAGCTAACTGACCTCTGCCAGGATTCTGGTCCGCTCTGCCACTTTCCCACCAGCATGCTGGTACTGATCTGTCACCTGGACGACACAGGGCAGTGGTTAACTTCATAGCATCAAAACGACTGCTTTTAGAACTAACCATATACACAGCAAGCAATACATCACTGAAGATAATACTGCAAAACGCTGGTTCAAAATGTTGCGTCTTGTTGATTCAAGCCTTTGCCAAGAGAACCTTGTGGCCCTTTAGGGTCCTGACACCCACTTTTAACTGGTTTAGTAGGATGGATTGTACTTCAGCCTGCCTCTCTTCTTTCTTTCTTTCTTTCTTTCTTTCTTTCTTTCTTTCTTTCTTTCTTTCAATAGGTTTATTTCTCTCAGTCTGTCCTGTTATGTTTGTAATGAAGCAAGCAGGGCTCAACACTACACTACACGAGGCCAACTTCCATCACAGTTTACATAGTGTGTGTGTGTGTGTGTGTGTGTGAACTATCCAGATGTGATATCTGCGGGCCGTGGCTCAGAGACCACTGTGGGGGTCTCACCTGGCTCAGCAGGCCCATGGCCTGGCGGTACTCCTGGACCAGGCTCTCCAGCTGGTTGTTGATGTATTTCTCTCTGCTGTTCACCTTCTCCAAAGTCTTACTGAGCTCCTCCTGTAGCTTACCCAGGTAGCCCTGCACACGCACACACACACGCACGCAAGTGCGCACGCACGCACAGCTGATGTGTCGGTGTCATCAAGAACACAAGGGCCTGCAGGATGTACAGCTCAGAAGTTAGATAGACAATATACGACATACTGTACACACAGAGCCTACTGTACCCAGAAAAGCCTACTGTACACACAGTAGGGTTGGATACCGTTTACATTAGAATCGATAGCGGTGCCGGTACCTCGAATTCGGTACCGTTAAGCAACGGTACCTTTTTTCTGTACTTTACCCTCTGTAATAACATTACAGTGATATAATGTTGCCTATGGAAAAATACCTAATTCCTGCTCTCTCATCATGCCACTGCAAGAGTTTGCTGTGTCTGCTTCTACAGCGGACTGTTCATCTCACTGCACTGATCCAGTCTCAACTGCAACGAAGTAGTGTTTTACACAAACACCCGACAGGTTTTGTCGATAGCTGGAAGCAGTGTTGTGCCCTCGATTGGGTCCCCGCCATGGACTGGGTCCCCTTGATGGGATCGTGCATATTACGCTTCACTTCCAGAATGATAAATAGATGCACAACGCGGTAAAGTAAAAATTTATTAATCCCTTGAGCATGAAGACTCGAGAAACTCCTGTAGCCTAGATAACGGCACAGCGAAAATGTATTTTCGTGCCAGATAAATGTAACCCTCTATGAATGAAACTTGGAGTATGAGCAAAAGTGGGAGTAAAGTACAGAAAAAAAGGTAAACCTGTGATTGCTTTTGGCTCACCGTACCCGTGATTGTGTTGAACATTGAACAAGTTGCAGGCTGTGCAGGAATGATGTAATCTCAATTGCGTTTCTCTCTTTTCTAAGGTACCGATTGATTTTACCTCAATCGGTACTCTGTAGTACCGACGTAATTCGGTCAGTACTCTTAAAAAGTACAGAGTTCGGTACCCAACCCTAACACATAAGGCCTACTGTACATAGAGCCTACTGTACATATAGAGCCTGCTGTACACACAGGGCCTGCTGTACATAGAGTGTACTGTACACACAGGGCCTGCTGTTCATAGAGCCTACTGTACATATAGAGCCTGCTGTACACACAGGGTCTACTGTACATAGAGTCTACTGTACATATAGAGGCTACTGTACACAGGGTCTACTGTACATAGAGCCTACTGTACATATAGAGCCTGCTGTACACACAGGGCCTATTGTACATAGAGCTTATTGTACACATAGGGCCTGCTGTACATAGAGCCTACTGTACATATAGAGCCTGCTGTACACACAGGGTCTACTGCACATAGAGTCTACTGTACATATAGAGGCTACTGTACACAGGGTCTACTGTACATAGAGCCTACTGTACACACAGGGCCTGCTGTACTGTACACATATAGAGGCTACTGTACACACAGGGCTTGCTGTACTGTACACATATAGAGGCTACTTACTGTACACATAGTGCCTACTTTGCATATAAAGGCTACTGTACTCAGATGCAACACCCACTCTGTGGAACACCCTCCCCAGCCACATCTGACAGACAGGCAACCTGGGACCATTAAGACAGGCTATCAAAACTCAACTCTTTCAGCTCGCCTTCGCCTGTTCAACTCCTCTCTTTCTCTCTACCTATTAACTACTCTTTGTCTCTTATTATCAATCTTTGTATTACTAATATTTAATAATTACTAATTACTTACTAATTACTAATACTAATAATACTACTAATTATTATTAGTATGCATAGTGCGCAGACAGGTCTTGTGCTTTGTAGACTCAATTCTAATGAACAGAACTACCCGCATGTGGTGGCTGCAGCTGTCTGGCAGTGTTGGTGCTTTGCTTGATCTTGTCCAGCAGGGGGAGTCAGAGAGCCACAGGCATGCCAACAGCAGAACAAACACAGAAACCCACCTTAGCCTCATTGACAGAAGATGTAATGCCATCTCTCTGTTGGTGCATCTGATCCACATGAACCCTCCAGTCCTACACATGCACACACACATGCACACACCATTATCTACCCTTCCTGCTACAGCCTCCCAGTTTAGTTTCTAACAGAAATTAGAGTGGCAGACTGATGTGCTCTGGGGGTGCTAAAGGGCAGTGGAAGAGTGTGCCCCTACTGGAGCTTGTCACGAAACTGTCTCGCTTACAGAACGGAAGTAGCACCTTACCATCTACTTAGTGCTATCAGTAGTGTCTTGCATGGAAGTTGAATGTACTGTCTGGGAGTGTCATGCTGTGACAGCTGTGCTAGCCACTAGCATGCTAGCCTGCCAGTGAGGGGGCTCCTGCTGACCTTGTTGTCTGTCTTGACGGTGACCTTCAGCTGGGGCAAGACCCGCTCTACCTCCAGGCTCCACTCTGTGGCGTCCACCCTGGACTGCAGCACCACGGCAGGCTTAAAGGACGGCTCTGGTTCCTGTCAGGCACAGGACAACCACATACTATTCTATATACAATGGGAGTACCTTTTGTGAAATGTTATAAATCAACCCTCTCTGACGAGAGTTATCACCAAAATAGTATTATTATTATTATTGTTTGTTTATTTATTTAATTATTTAATTTATTTGCATTATTATTATTATAATTTTCAACACAGAAATCATTTGGGAGATGTGCTTAATAGGTGCAGTCTTTGACTGGGAAAATTTGCTAGTAAAAAAAGTGAATTACTCCTTCTTGGCATCATACCGTCTCCTGATTGGAGAGTGTGGTAACTCACTCTCTGATTAGACCGTGACTTCAGCATTTCCAGGTCAACAATATTTTCCTCCTCCTCGTCTGGCTCCTCCTGTGTTGATAAACATGATTAGATGCAGTATATGCATGTACTTGTCATTTTTCAAAACCAAACATTATTCCAGAAAACAGCACAATACCACGCGTTTTATAGAATATAGTTAACATTATACAGCGTAGATGCAGGTGTGTACTACCTCTATGGCAGGAAAAATAATACTAAATATAAAAATGATTTTGGATCTCCATCTCGCTAGTGTACATGATTTAAAACAAATGTAAGGTCATATATATTCTAGAGGAGTTAGAGGGACAGTGGAGATGTAAATATTTTTGTGAGCATACTGAGACTAATGCTGGATAGTGGATATGTCATGTTTGCCATTGTTAGCTATGAAAATCGGCTTAATATTAATTTTATTAGTATTGCGTAAGGCATGCTTGGCGAACGTTTTAATTAAGTTCTGCATCAACTTTCAGTCCAAAAAGGGTTAAAAGCACAACATTGTATTGATGCTACTAAAACAGCAGACTTGACAGCCACAAATAAGATATTAAACAACTTAGTGAAACTAGCTCTGTGTACAGCAATGAGATGACTTAAAGATGGAGGCATTACTCTTCCACTGTCACATGTCACATGTGAATACTGACTGTGTGAGAACTTGAAGGACAAAAGAGGAGAAACATTTGGCTTCTTGAATTCTGGAGAGGATCAAGAGACCTCAGCCAAAATCAGATATAATCTTTATGTATTAATGTTTTATTGGTCTAAAATCAACCTTTGTAAACTGCTTTTACACATTTGAACTTGAGTAATACTATACAATCATATTTTAATGTATGAACATTACCACTTATAATACATATTTTATTATACCACGTAATACCTTTAAAATACATTAGCAAAAAGTTTTGTATTAAAACATACAGTCATCTCTTCCTCCACTTTACTGAGCGTGAGCTCGGCATCATCTTCCATTACTGACTCTTCTTCTGGGCTTTCCGTCGGGTACACTGGCCTGAGGACAAATACCATTCAGTTACGGCAGGGTTCTCACAAGATTTTATGGCGGGTGGAAAATTATGTCAAATGTTATTGGTATATTGACTTTTTAACGTTAAGTAGTGATGATTATTATTAGTTTGCCTTATTAAATGTCGATACATTTTCAATACTGTGTATTATATTCCAACGTTATGCTATTAAAAGTGCTTTATTTACAAATGTAAACACCATCCAGTGTGAACAACAATTTATAATACTTCCTTATAAATATATCCCAAGTGAAAATACACCCCTCTCTTAATACTACTGCCTCAATAGAAATATTTTCTCTTTATGGACACGTGGAAAGGTAGAAGTGTCTCAACACTAACCTGCTGATATAGGCTAGGTAGGAAGTATTTACCCATTAAAAATCTGTGACACTGGGGGTGGGGAAAACGCAATGGGTCTGTTTTTACCTTCTGAAAGTGAAGCCTCTCTTCTTCAGGGCTTCCTCTGCTAATCGGTCCAGCACAAAGCAGACGTTTTCCCCTGAGCCTGTCTTCAGTTTGGATGGAGGAAAGTCCACCTTCACACCCTAGACAATAACACACATATTTAATGTTTCATACTGCAGCTGACAGCAGTCCTATAACCAGGTGCGAGTATTGTGTTGAATATATTCATGCTTACAAAAGCTCTCAACTCAGACAGGATGTTGGACACTGTGGCAAAGGGCTCATCATACTCCTGTGGTTCTGTGAAGGGTCGCCCTGCTGTGTTTATGAGCCATGACGCGATAATGGTGAACATGTAGAACTGCTCTCCTGGGTTGGACGGCACGTACGGGCTGGATACAAAGTAATGCCTGTCCAGAGAATTATGGATGTTGGCAACATGCTAGTTAAATGTAAACTGTTTGATAAGTATGTAAGACCCATCCTAAGTATGTTTCCAAAGGGACATTAAAGTTAAACACTGGAGAGTAGGTTTCATTGTGTAATATACTACCCCCGCCACACACACACACACACACACACACACACACACACAAGTGATACGCCTATATTATATTGTGATAGGGGACAAACTTTGACTAAGCAATAAACTGGCGGAAAAAAATACTATTAGCAGGATTACAGTTAAAAAAAAAAAAAAAAAAGTAAAAAAAATGTTTAACCTGGACAGAGCTTTCATATTGTGTTTTGACAGAAGCTCTTCTTCATAATTCAGAATCTTTAATTTCTCCAGCAGATCCTCCATAACCACAAACACCTGGTAAACACCGCCTGGACCGCGCTCATCCTCCTCTCCTCGCCTGTTATCGGCCATCATCCACCAGCTTAACTGTTGTTTAAGTGTGGTCCAGAATTCAGCAACAACATCGCAATATGCTAGCAGCTAGTACGGTAGCAGATCTAGCGGGTAACAGCACTCTAACGCCTTGTTTGACTTCCATCCGTTGTCAGGCAACAGAAAGCTTAACACAGCTACTGTCCACCAAATAAGACTGGGAGGAAAATGGCACAAATAATATTGTATTGTTATATTAAAATCTGTAGAGATACTAACTGAGCTTCGCGACTGAAAATATGTCATTCAAAAGTGTTACATTATTGCATTCGACTAACGCAAAGCCTACGTCTCTGGAGTATGGACTAAAGTACTTGTTTTACGGCGGTAGACAAATCATTCTAATGATGCAGTACTGCCACCAAGTTGGTTGGAGTGTGAACACACACACACACACACACACACATATTTACATATGCCATTTAAAGTATCACATGAATGTCTCTTATGTGTAGTTATTTTTTTCAGCAACGTTACATCACATGTAATATATTATGCAATCGCAATGCATGTCACCATGGATAATAAGAATGGTCACCATCACCATAATGTCCTGTCGCTATCGTAAAAAGTCGAGCTTATTGAGTTATTTTTGTCACGGTATAAAATGCATAGAATCTTTAACACTAGGGGGCAGGATATGATAGGCTAGAGGTCTAACTTCTTCGATACCTTCACATTAGGCCTGCTTGCCTCTCTAATTTGCTTTGATGAATGACATTTCCTAATTACATTTGACATGATATTGCCCAATCCATCCTATGCAGATATCCACACACATGCTCATGTTCCATGTGCCTTAACATGAGATAATGTGAGTTGTGCACTTAGATGTATGCACTGTATTGGTGTACATGTGTGTGTTTGGTGCAGGAGTAGGTATAAGAGGACAGGGCAGGGCAGGGGAGGAGAGAGGATGGGAGGGTGTTTGTTTCATCTGCATGCAGCCTTCCTCTCTTCACTCAGGTCTCCCTGGTGACCGGGTTTGACTGACAAGGCCCGGCTCGGCTGGCTGGCTGTCTGGCTGGCTCTCTGGCTGTCTGGCTGGCTGTCTGGCTGGCTTCTGTGTTGATGCTAGTATGCTGGATCAGAACACCAGCATCACATTTTCTGTTGATTCCACTGAAAAAGCTGTTGTAGTCATTTTTGGGATTATTATATGAACAACCAATGCAGTAATGTGTAGTGTGCTGTCTACATGATATATGTAGTCTACTGTCTACAGTATGTAGATAATAATCAGTGTGTATACAGTGTAAACTATTAGTTCAATTAATCTTGTTAATACATGTGTCGTCCTCGAAACACTGAACCACTACCACAAATATTACTGTATCCTTAAAACAGTTAACAGCCACACACACACACACACACACACACTGTATATGACTGTCGTTCTGCGCTGGTAAGCCAGTAAAAAGATTTAAGGTTTTCTCCTGCACGTCCCCCACACCTTGATTTGAGACACTGTATATATCTGTTGTTCAGCGCTGGTAAGTCAGTAAAAAGATCCAAGGTTTTCTCCTGCACGTCCCCCACACCTTGATTTGAGTCTCTGAGCTGCCAGGAGTCCTGCGTCTCTGCCCTGCCCCGGGGGCAGACCGCGGGGTGTGTGATGTGCCACACCAAGGTAATTGGAAGGCAGGGCAGAAATGGACCCACATCTCAAGATGAATAACGCTGTAATGAGTACAGGCTACCATGGATGCCTGGCCCAGGGCTCAGCGAGACAGGGAAGAGCAGAGGCATATTTGCTGCCAGTAGGCCCAATAGCCCTCTACAGTAAAAGGTTAGGTTTTCTTTTTTAGGAAATAATTGCTGCCAGGTTTGTGTTAATTCAGTCCATATTTCATAAGGAGAACCTGTTTTTATATTGAACTGTTACTATTTTATTTATTTTATGAGCTTTGTCAGATTTAGTCAGAAATATGTTCTTGTTTAAATGTAATTCAGTTTATTTTAAGCAAACATCTGATAAGATAATATCTGGTTAATTGTATACAGTATACACTACAGTATGTGTAGTAGTGACATGGATCGTGGCTCTAAGAATGATAGCTGTTCAAAGAGCCTTTTATCTGAAGTAATCATGTTTCCTGCGCACATTTGACCCTAAACACTGTGAGATGTAAATGAATAAACACTGCAGATTACAGAAGGTGACCTGTGTATTTATAGGACATTGATGATATCAGGATGATTGGAGGTTCTTTGGCATAACACAACTTGTCAAAGTTACAATTCAATTGGTGCTGTTTAACCACAGAACGCTTACAGCTTCAACTTCTCCTACGCATTCTCTGCCCTTAAACCACACCTCTTATTCAGAATCTGTTTCACAATCGGTTCAGTTGAAGGATTACACCTACAAGGAATTTGATTTGGTCTGAATGCGGCGAGTTTGCATAACATTATCCTTTAAACTTTTTACACATCCAACCTCTGGCACCATTGTTAGTCATTAGTACTGTCTATTGTCTAATGTCGCTGGAAGTACAGTCCCTAAAAGGAAGGAGAAAAAGACAATTGTCTGCCGTTGTAATGCAATAGCATTAAAAGTGGGTGTAAGGGTCTCACAACAGGTCACAATATGACTTTTAAATAATGTGAATTAATTCTTGAATTATTGATTACATTTTATTGACAACTTCTTATAAGTGGTTAAACAGAATGATAAGTGACGTCTTAATGGGACTTTGTGACAGCAGGCACTTCCTTCAGAAGAAACAATACATTTCTTCTTACAGCAGATTATTTTAAGAGCTCATTTGTTGCTTGGCTAATGCATAATGCAAAATACACCATTGAAGCTGAATGCAATACAGATTGATTGTTTATTTCTCTCTCTCTCTCTCTCTCTCTCTCTCTCTCTCTCTCTCTCTCTCTCTCTCACTCACTCCCTCGCTCTATCACTCTCTTTTTTTTTCTCTCTCTCCCTCTCTGTGTCTCTCTCCTAAATCAAATAGATGGCTTTGTCCTAAATTCTTCCACGTGGACGCATAAAACAAGCCAGCATAGCCAACATAGCTACTGAATATGTGGTTCAAATCCTAGTTCTTCCTACACACATACCCAAAATGTATTGATGCCATTTTGCTGCACTTCTTGAGACCTTTGAGGGCAACAGTCACCGTGACAACCTGGAAATAGTGCACAAGCACAAGTGCTTGTAGGATAAGATTAACATTCATTGGAGCGCTGTGCCCCAGACGGGGGTGGTGTCATCTTTCTGAGTTTGTCGGGCCTATAAAAAGAAAAACTGAAATTAGAGCGAGCAGTTGACAACCTGGGCAGGATTTAAAGTCCACAACTCTCTTAGAGAAGCACGACACAGCATGCCTCCATATGTTGCGTCCTACATTAAAGCCAGGCCTATTTGCAAGCGGGGCAACAAAATGTCAGTGTATTCTTACATTTTAAAATGCAGTGGACACATTTCCCTGGAGGGAAGAATACAGAGTGAGTTAAATTCAAACCAGAACAAGTTTGTCTTTTCAATTACAATGACTGACAGGTTTGTAAAGAAAGAAAAAGTCAGATATAGCCTTTATGCTGTTTGGTGACGCACTTTCTTCCTATAAAAACGATTGGTGCTAACTCACGATTAAATTAAATCATATTGTTTCATTGACATATCATAATACAGGATATGTTCTTAATAATTTACTGTTTCAATTAAGGCAGTTGCGTATCTGTTTCCAGCAGTCTTAGCTTACATCCGCTGCAGCTGTAATATACACCACGCTGCTTCGCTTGCTCATGTACATTCTTAAATATGTTTGGGTCTTGATAGTATGTTAGAAGTTTCATGTAGGTCTACTGTGTGTTTGTGGACTAGTGCAGCCAAGTAACAAGCTGTATAGCCTGCATTATTTACAAATACAGGCATGCAGTATGAACAATGCACCAGCAATTGTGTTTCATGTATTTCTTTACCTAAACTGGGTATCTTATCATGGACTGCACCGAGGCATTTCCATTGTGTTCACCAACAGTGGAAGAGGCTCCAATTTGCTTTAGGGCCAACATTCACACTTGACGAAGTGCTATAACCTCTCACCACACAGAGGAGTGGTGCAGTACATTTGCTGCTGAGCCAGATAATGATTAGCATTTCATTTATACACTGAGCTGGCCGAGAAGTGCATCTTTGGGACATTGCTGACTCTGTTGAGTGATAGTGTTTTGCTGGGGCCCACATCAACCTAGTGATTTTATTTGAAACGAAGATGATATTGTGTGTTCATCACGCTTGATGCAGATCTGAGATGGTATCACTTAAACAACCCTATGAATGAAACTGTTGTACTTATCTTCATATTCTGTGTTTGTTTGAAGTGACAGTTGTTTTAACAGCTTTAAATGTTTATATTTAATTCTACAAAACACTAGTTTCTACTTGACAGATGCCATACATTTTCTCCCCCCCCCCCCTCCCATTTTCAGTGAACATAATCTGTTCTTGGTCCTAGAAAACATAAAACTGTTTTACATGGTAACCAAGATTTCATGAACATTTATTTATACAAAAACACAAATAATGTCTGATGCTGCGTACATGCTGAAATCACAGACAACAAATCTGTTTTAATAGCCCCATAAAACCTTTAAATCGAAAATGTTATATGAATGAATGTAAATTGTTTTCAAAAGATTCATCTAAATCAACATCAACAATCATTCTACTGTAGCAAATTCTTTTCATTATCAGTGATCAGAAAATGTAATTGTATGTTATATATGAAAGCATATAGAAGTTTGAGTGAAACAATTAATCAACTTTTTAAGTATACATTTTGCACACTGTCCACTCAATTTATAAATAATCTATGAATAATCAGAAGAATCATAATTGCAGATAAATTCATACAAAGTAAACGCTCTGCCTTAAAATATTTGATGCTAACAACACCACAGCCAAGAATCCCATCAGCCTATTTTCTATTGATAGCACTATTTTCCATACATCATGTGTATATTGGCTGAAACTTCACATAATGACTTACTTGAACCACTTATTCCTTTCTATGAGGGATTGCAATGCTACAAAGCACGTGTGTGTATTACAGTTCCACACATGTAGTTGCGCTTAATCATGTCCATCTAATTTAGGGCCTAAGCATTTTAAACATATGCTCCCATTCTTCCCCAGTGCTTAACAACTGGATCTGATTAGCGTACAGAAACCAGTCTGACGTCAAATCCTTATAATAATGCTGCTTTTTTCTTCTCATGACTACTCAGACACCAGCTGAGGCCTGGGCTCACCAAATGTAATCTTTCTGGTTGTCTATATGTACAACAACATTTTACATTCAGATCTACACATTTTGCTACACATAGACTTAAACAACACTTGTTATGTATGGTCTCTGTGAAGGTTTTAACTACCACTTGCCTTCAGGGAATTTATCTAGCCTTCTAGTAAAATTCAATCAAAATCTGTTGGACTCTGGACTCTTAGACTTTGAATTACTGTAACAACACAACTGGTTTCAATTCCCACATCTCAGTATTTTGTTACAAATCAATTAATAAAAAGAATTTCCAGTGTCAAGAAATAAATTTTCTCAAAATCCCTAGATGGTGCATTCCTGTTATGTTGTGTAAAAAACAAATATTTTGCTTTAGCTAATGTTTGATAGTTCAATATCCTCACCCTAAAATACAGTTAGTTTATTTCCAGTTCACTTGTTGGTGACCCAGGCCAGTACAACCCAGGTCATAAGAACATGTGTAATTACACAGAAAGGTCCCATGACATCGTTGGCCAATCGCAGACCTTCCCTCTTCTACTTGTCGGCTCCTCTTCAGGTCTATGTTGAAGCCACGCCCCCTCCACCCCCTTTCCTTTCCCTGCCTACTTCCTGACATAATCATGTTCCTTCCTGTCATCCTCCATTATCCGGGTGGCACCAGCCTCCTCCACAGGCCCTTCCCTCTTGGTTTCCGTGATGACCTGAGTGTAGGCAGCCTCAGGGTTCTTCTCGCCCTTTGCAGGCTCCTCCTGGGTGTCCTCCTGGATCTCTTGGTTCTCCTGGCCCTCCTGGCCCTCTGCCACGGTGCGCTCCTTCTTCAGCTTGATGCGGAAGGACTCCTTGGTTGGAGCCTTCTTGGCCATGTTCTCCTTCAGACGCTCGCCCGACTGCTTCAGACGCTCACCCGCCTGCTGCATCTTCTCGCGCCTCTCGGGCGGCACCACCTTGTCACCCAGGTTGTGGAACCTGGTGCCCAGGTTGCCCTTGGTCTTGGCCATGTTCTCCTTGGAGAAGGCTGCCTTCAGGCTCTCTGTGCCCTTCAGCACAGACTTCTTGAGGCGTGCGGCACGCGAGGACTCCGCCTCTTCGATGGACAGGTACTCCTCGTCCGAGGAGAGGTCTGCAGGGGCATCGTAGGAATCCGGCTTGATCTGAAGTCCCTCCAAACCAGAGCCCTTGGGAGATTTGGTGACGGCCACAGACGGGACCTGAGTGTCCCCCTGGAGAAATAGAGAAAGATTGTGGCTCTCAAAGCAGCGTTCTACAAATGTTGTTGCCTCTCTGCTCCTCATTGGCTTACCACCTAACTAACAGACATGCACCTGTGTGGACAGTTCGACAATGCTATAACAACTGTATGCTACCAAAGGCAGAACTATCAGGGTTTTGCATTGAGATACTGTAGGTTGGAAAGCATATCTAGTCAGATCTATTCATGGTGATTGCAATGGCTCAATAAACTAATTAATTATAGTAATTAGACACTCATTGCTAAACTCAAATAACATACTCAATAACACTTAAATAAATAAAGTTCATTGTTATTATTATTATTATTATTATTATTATTATTATTATTATTATTATTATTTAATTTTTTTATTTTTTATTTGCCAACCCCACTGGTCTCTGATTGGTCTGCCATCCAGGGTGGCTGTGCGAACACTAAAGCAAATAAGGTTTCAAGACTATAATCTCAGCAAAAAATTTTTTATTTATTTATTTAATATAATGAAAGAAAAATTAAACACTTATAAATAAATAAACAATGTAATAATCTAGTAAACTATTCAAAGCAACATGTGACCTCTTTGAAGGGAAAGTCCAGACCTCTGTGTCTGAGTACTAATGATCCAAATAGTCTGGTGCAGGTTTCTAGATGTGTCCCAGATCCATGTGTGATGTGGGACACATGGGGATCAGGTTGTGCTATTTTTACACCAGCGTAGTGGAAAGTGAGACAGCAGCTGTCCAGTGAGGATGCATGAGGTCTTGATAGAGTGACACCTGGATCTCCTATGGCTGTTACCTGACGCTCCCTCCTCTACAGTAGCTACTACCCTTCAACCAACCTAGAAAAATGAAAACACAGCTGACTAAGCAATTAAGTTCTACTCAAAATGTTCTTCACAAAGCGCAGCAATGGCCCAGCTGGCTCAGACCGTGAGACACAGCATGTTGAGCTGTATAATCTAACAGGAAATGGAAGAATGGCAGAAACTTTCCACTCAGCCAAACAACAAGACAGGGGAATCAGTTTGTGAGCACTCACCTCCTGCTGTGCCCTACAGGTGACTTTTGATATGAGAGCCAATTAATTCTTATTAGGATCCGGCCACCAGCAACCACCATCCTTATTAATCAAGGCACAATGAACATATCTGCACGTTATGAATTACATAAAACTGTAATTACAACAGAGGGGAAAGTGGGTCAAGGTTATTAATAACCTTCATTTGGACTGTTTGTAAGCAGTCAGGCTAACAATAAACATTGTAGTGAGAATAGGACATTATAAGTAACCTCAAGTAAGGAGTATAAGGGTCAGGTTTGCATAAACCCTAAACATTGAGGCATTTTACATTAAACTCCACTTTATAGTCAATTTTATAGTCCACAGTGTCTGTACATTTTATACAGTAGGCACAACAAGCAGCTTTTTGGAGCAACTTTCAAAAGTTATTTTGGGAGGTAGCTACATTCAAAACTGCAATTATGTCAAATGCAAACAGTTATGAATGGAGTTTGCATCTATGCTATTTGCTGTGCATTTTCTGTGTCGCATAAGAAGTAGGAATGGAAAGGCATTCTTTATGCAGGGCAGTGGGCTGAATCATTATTTCATTACCTCAATCAGTAAGCAGACCATGAAATAGAATTATCTGTAATACGTTCTTAAGGTGTAGTAGTACTCATTGCATACATAATAATTTGATGAATTTATAGCATATCTTTTATACGAAATTAAAGTATTGCTACCAGATTGGGACTTTCATGCATAGTCTCTCATGCAATATTAATCTTAATTAATATTTTGCCAAGATTACAGTAGTGATATCATTGAGTTTCTTTGCCACTGGCAGAATGAAAGATTCTGTTCCCTGATTAATAATTACAATAGAGACATATAGAAATATCCTGAGTTAAAACTAAATTAACAGCTAAAATCTAAATGAAACATTGTGCTTTAGTGTCTTACAGTAGGTCTTGACCAATATCTGTGTCAAGCGAGGCCCTATAGTTAAGTAACCAATTATCTTGTTCCTATTATTGTGCGGTCCCCAGGGCCATGTCTCATATTGTGTCAGCCCCCTTAGCACTGGCCATACCCGTCCCTAACAAACACTGTGCTGCATAGCCCAGGTCAAAGGCATGGTGGGTACAGCTATGCCTGCTTTATCTATATAAGGCTATGTATGCCAGCCTAGCAGAGCCCTAGCAGGCGCTCAGAATAACTAAGTACAGATCATTCATGCTGAAACCCTACCCTGACAGTAGTGTGACCACGGGCGGGGCACAGATCTGTTTAGATGTTCCTTCGGACTCCTGAACTCAAATAGGATTAATTGTCCAGTTTATACCTTACACACAATTATGAGCTGTATTTGTGACATATGTACATTTATGTATGCATCTAAAATGGTAAATATTACTTAATGAATGATATATTAGTTTCTATTTTGTATTGTTGTATAACATTGCATCTTTTCCTACATCCCAATCTATGATGCTACAAAAACACAATTTACACAATCTAATCTAATTTATTGTAACCTATTCTGTGTCGAACTCAATGACCTCAAATCTCCCAAACGGCTCACTTCCTCACAGTTGATGACATCACAAGTACAGTGGAAGCAGAGGACAGGCCTAGGGGTTGGTTAGGGTGATGACAGGTCCCCATCTCTTTGTATTGGCCTCTGAAAGCCTGATTTTGTTTGACAGCAGTTTATCGTGTGTCCCCATTGGCAGTTGGAAAGCATGCACTGACATCCAGAATAGGCCACAGCTGCTACAGAGTGCATAGTGATCCTGTTGCTATTATAGAGCTCCTATACACAAGACATTATTTAGTTCCACACAAAGGGAAAAAAGGTTTAATATGTATTGGTTACATGTACAGTAAATGTGACTATACGATAGCTGCCACTTGCTTTAGTGGAAGGCCTTGAGGTGAAGTTAAGACGAAGAAGAGAAAACCATTATTGACTCAGCCTAGACTATTTTATGCCTATTCAAAATCTAATTATGGATATGGAATAAAAATCACTATAAATGTGTTTATATATTTAGGGGCAGGATGCCTAAAATATTTAATAGAGCACAGTTTTTATTTGTATTGTTACTAACTTCCTACATCAAATTGACAATGTAAAAATTATATAAAAATTATAAAAACCTACAGATATCTTAAACAAGGACATATTTCCAATCAACTCTATACCTTGATAGGAGTATTAAATTCTGTTTTTATTTTTCAAACACTAACTATTTCCGGGGGTTCATTAAATATCTTATAAGAAATCATCAGTTAGCAAGAGTGAATCTGTTCGCTCTATTGATATTGAGATATTGAGATTCTAATTTACAAGCAAAGAAGGGTTGGGAATTCCATGTCCTTCTTAAAAGGCTATTATTGTATCTCTTCAGCAGTGCAGACCTTCAGTAATGTGAGGATGTTTGTTTTTAGATGACCAATTAAACTACTGTTTTTAAGTATTTCAGCTGACTTGTCTGGAGTAATTTTCAGCTTGGATGAAAGTGTCTCTCATAAGAGTGAGAATGGTTTCAGTAAATTGTATTCATTGTGGAGGGCCCTTTTGTGTTGCGCTCACAGAACCCAGTTCTCTGAATGAATCCAGTGCATTAATGGATTCAATCAGAGTTGAGTTAATATGTCTCCTTGGCAGAGACTGTATAAATCGCCTGAGGATTTCCATGCTCCAGTTCCTCACAAACGTCAGTCTGGCTGGGTCTGTAAATCAAAGAATTCATGGTGGGGTTGCCATGCCTTTCCCTCTACATTCACTGATGTAACTCATTCTGTCTCACAGGTTCACTATAGGCAATTATGTATGCTATGTAACTGTTAATCACAAGTATCAAGTATTAGATGTTCTCATCTGTGCTTGTTTGTTTAGTATGTTACAGTACATGAACACATTTGGAATAAGTCAGTTTTGTTGCAGTGTGTAACTAGTATTATGTACTTTACAGTACGTAAAGTACAGAATACTATAATAATGTCAACTCATGTTTCTTAAATGTTCTGTAATATTCTCATATTAGCTTTTGTTGAGTTTCTCCTTACATAGGAGCCCACATTTGAAGGAGATGTGAACCGTTACTACTGTACCTGATAGATGACCACACGGAACTTGTTGCGCGTGAGCAGCTCATCCTGTGTGCTCTCCACCTTCTTGACCCTGACGTTCTGCTTCTCCACCCGCGAGCGCACCTCCTTGACGTTGGCGCTGACCTTGCGGGTCTTCTGCAGGAGCTTGTCCACAGTGCCGCTGGTGGTGGTGTGGTCACTGGCCAGCTTCAGCACGTCTCCCTGGACTGTCTTGATGTTGTCTTCCAGCTGTAGCTGCCTCTCCTCCATGCGCTGCTGGCAGGACTGCACGTTGTCGATGATGCCGGCCACGCGCTCAAGCAGGGACAGGATGGTGAGCGCGCTGATGGGGTTGCCCGCCTCGTCCTCCACGCCCACTATCTCCAGCTTCTCCTGCACGCCCGCCGTGCGCTGCTTGTGCTGGTCCATGGTGCTAGCGGCCGCGCAAACCTCTTCCTGTGGGAGCTGCTGGTGTGCCGTAGAAGGTGAGGCTGCGTGCGTGATCAACTCAAGGCTAAGGAGTCATTCGGCTTGGCAGCTGACACACCTCTCTGAGCCAACCTCAAGCCTGGGACAGGAGAGAGAACAGACCCCACCTACTGCTTTGAGGGGCTCCTGGATTCACAGGCTTGTTTGCATGGGGTGGGGTCGGGGGGTTAGGCCATGGATTGGAAAGGGGTGTGACGACGATACTGAAGCACACACACATCTATAAATACCTCTCTATGTAAGGTGACACTGGGATATGTTGGGATGATGCAGAAATGATGGAAACTCCTCCTGAGCTTGGTTGATTCATAGAGCCCACAGCGTAAGTGTTGCACATACTGTACGTCCCTGTAGGCTGTTGCATGCGTGCTGTACACCATCATCAACCTCTAAAGAGGCCCTCACAAGCCTCTGAGGCCAGATGGAGAAGAGAAGTCACAGTTGTCTGCACCGATTAACCAGCTCCAGAATGTTGGACGGGGGATTTAACACTGTGGAACGGCCCTCTTTACTTTCCCCTGGGTGGCAAAGCCCACACATTGACTGACAGTGAGATCACAGACCCTCTATATCGACCACAGTGTGTAAGCAATAGTGGATATATTTCCCTTCCTCTCTTTCAGACAGCTGGGTAGATAGTAACTATAGATACAGATAATAATGTATCATACATTTCAGATGCTGGCTGCATAGTAATAAATCTTAAAGTTCATGTTGTGCTGTGTATATGTACTGAATACTTTTATACTTTCAAATAAATAAATGCTGGCCCAAAACATATCTTGCAGTATGTCATTACAATATCATATTTTATACAATTGAATGTGATATTACATATTACATTATTGTTATGCAGTGTCATAGACATTGTATACATTATTATGGCATTGTTAGTTTACATTATGTGGTGTTAGCCCCATCTCTGTGTGCAAAAAGACAATCAATAAAGGCTGGGTCAGAGGTCAAGGCCATACACTGCCCCTCCTCAGAGCACACTCAAATGAATATCCATCGACATTTGGTATTCATTTGCTTCTCATAAAACAAGTATACGCTGAAAAATGCTTGCTTCAGTACAATAACAAAGCTAATGAGACACATTTTCAGTAACAATGCCAATACTGTATGCAGTATGTTTTATTATTTAATTAACTTGATATTGTGGGATTTACCATACAGAACTAGTGGTATCTGTACTGTTGCAGTTTGAACCTTACTGCTTAAGTGTTTCGACTGAAACTAGCAGCTGCATCGGTTCCCGTAGATCCATCCCATCAACCCCCTGGCCCGTCCCGTCTATAATTACCCAGGCAAAGCAGGTGGAAATGTATGAGTGCTTTCATGCAAAGAAGAAGAACCCTTTTTAATTGAGTGGCAATCAATGATTAAGCCCCTCCCATGTGGCTGCCAGGCAGAGGTAGGGGCATTGGAGGTAGGTGGAGCATGCAGATGATGGGTTTATTCACCACTAAACTCCCTCTCAGCAGCAGTGGGACTCCCAGTATTGTCAAAATGTAGGCACTTTCAATTCCACAAAAGAAGAATAAATGTCATTATATTGTGTAGATCTCTGGATGTGTTCATTTCCCAGCATGCCCTTGGTTTGTAAATAAGGAGCTTGTATCTAGTGCTGCTGTGACAGACTGTGATAGAGGGTGAATCCTCTCATGTGCGTGTGTCTGTCAGGCTGTTTATTCTACCCAGCATGCACTGCATAACTCTTGTTAGCAGCAGTAGGAGAGCTGGGCCTCATTGTTTCCTGTTGGAGTAGACATCTCCTGTGGCTGGTCACATGGTGTCACATGGTGCGCAGAACGTAGGTCGTCTAATACATCACTGTTCTTACACACACACACACACACACACACGCACACACACACGTGGAGTTGCACTCCATACAAAACGACACAAAAACACCTCATGCATGGACATACATGCCAACACAGAGTTAAGTATTTAGACACGCACATCTATCTGGTTGTGTACTGTAATGGGCCTATATACACACTTTGGTGAGACTGAGGCTGCATTCAGGACAGTGTAGCGCTTACGTTACAATCAGTGACAGTAGATGGCAGTGACCTGGATGCTGTTTCAGACAAAGGAGCAACAGTAGATGTTTGCCATTAGTAATATTAGTAAAACCTGCATCACCTGGGGAATAAAGGCAGGCAGTAGAGCAGAGCTCATGGTGGGAGAGTATGCAGTGGGGATCAAGATGCATGATTAAGGAATGAAGTCTCTGTATTGTGTGCTTCTTCCCTGTTGGATGAGAAGCAATGACAAGACCTGCTGTATGGATGAATGGTCCCATGCTGCTACATTATATTGGAACCTTCATTTAAAAATCCCTCACTTTAGCAAATATACACGGTTTCCTCTGTTACATTCTTTAAATACATTGTCACAACAAATGCATGCAGTGTGTATAACACACACACACACAAATTA
>JAOEGT010041790.1:0-22339 GCA_025447795.1 Speoplatyrhinus poulsoni | reverse complement strand
CCCCAGCACTAACCAGCATGAACCAGTCTTGACCAGCACTTCACAAGCACTAACCAGTATGAACCAGCCTGGACCAGCATGGAATTCATGTTGGTTTATTATGGATTTTTTAACAAGGCAGTGTACAGTACTGTGATGAGCCCACATAACCTCAGTTACACTGTGTCCTAATTGCCTATACATCAAGTCATCGCCAGCAGTAAATAGCAGTAGAATACTGTATACTGTATCTCTTCGAAATCCTCCATTTAGCATCCTAACTACTTGTGTAGTGTCAAAGGTGCTGACACTGACGGACAGACGTGTTGGCTCAACCTTGTCATGCTTATGATCCCGGCATCACCGGTTTGACATTGGTTTGCTGTGCTGTGAGAGCAGCAGTTAGCTCATCAGCGTTGCAGATGTTATGTGAGTGTTACGCTGTAAAAATGCATAATAAGCTGTAAATGTTATAAAGAAACAATCCTCCATTGTGTTAGTCTTCCTCCTCCACTGCCCCCTACAACGTTCTCTGTATGCATGTGCTGCATTGCTCCGAGTTTATACAGTAAAACAGCAATTTTCTGTATTCTGCCGCTTTCAAACCATTCCAAAATCAAGGATTTCTGGAAAAAAGCCATTGGGTTCTTTCTACAGTATGTATTTCCGATAAAAATATCAAAATCCACATACAATTATTGGGCTACGGTGGTTTTCCCAGTGCATTCTCAATTTCTGAATACAGAAGGAAACTACCCTCTTCAAATTGAACAAAGGGCCATGTCAACCCAGTCTGCCTGAACAAGAACAACAGTGGGATGCATGAAATTGCTCATATTTACTGTTGCTTTCAAGCATCTTCAAATCAATACATGAGTGACAAAGTGAATTGAACAGTACAGAGAGAAAAGATGGGTAAATTCAGCAACTCAAGAGATTGTCCTACAACATCTGTTGTAGATGTAACAATATTTCTGTTGCACAGTAAAAAGCTGACTTGTTTTCACTGCTGTGGATAATGTCAAAGTATGATACCGAGTGAGACAATTAACTTTGTAAAATATGATAATGGCATCAGCTGCTTTGCAGCAGGGCATGGGTGATGATTTGCTGTGCACTGTAATAGATAAGTAGATCATTTCACATTTTATCACAGCTGCTTTTCAAGAAATACAAAAAATATCCTGTTGTCTCCTGCAATACTCTCATCAAAACACAATCCTCTCATGCCTCAATACTATCGTTAAAAAACACAACGCTGACATGCTTCTTGCAATACTCTCATCAATACAAGTTCCTCCCATGCTTATTTACCTACTCCATTACAACCTGACAAGGCACCATGCTCCTTTACCACTATGCTATTTAATTAGATAAACAGTCTTATGAGTGACCTCAGAGTTACTACAGTAACTGCTCAAAAAGTGCCACAGCTTGATAATCAGGCCTATCAGAAATTGTATTATTACAGTACATGTTCTCTCTTCTAGAGTGAGACATCACTACAGACAAATTACTTGAGTATGTCTGTGTGTATGTGTGTCCTTAAGGACCATTGTTTAGTCCATTACAAAACCGCACACTTTTAAAAAATCACCGACATCAACTTTATTACCTTCCTCTGCGAGTTGAGACATTCATCAACACGGTCAAGGAGAAGCGCTCACATACACACCGCACTCATTAAATTGGTCAAGGAGATACACACCCTCACTCCCTCGATATCTCTTCCTCCCTTCTCATCACACACATGCTCGCGGGCGCGCACACACACACACACGTGCACGACCTGCTCATTGTTGATGAAATGCTGATAGTTCCTGTTGAGGCTACGCGGTCGGACTCTTCCAGAAAACCCAGCCCCAATAGTGTTGGACAACGTGTTACATGAGGGTTCCTCTGCCCAACACCACGCCCGATACCCCCAGAATAAGGTCGCTGGATGCCAGGTGGGAGGACAGGTGATGGTGCACATCCATCTTGGAGTGCAGGGGCCAAAAGGGAGGTTAGGGAGGGTGACAGAGAAACAGGACCGGCACACACGCCCACCAGAGTCTATGATATGGGCTGATGTGTTGCGGATGTGTGCGCAGTGAGGCGTGTCTCCTATTCTCACTACGCCCTCGGATTCGGGGGAGGAAAACAGCTGCGCTCCCTCCCTCCTGAGCGTTTCCACCTCCCCGGGGTTCTGAGCAGTGTGCGTGAGTAAAATACCGCTGTTAGTCAGTTAATTTCCACATGGCTCAACAGCTCTCTTGATCTTTCAACCGGCGGCCATAAATTCCTAATGTTAATCAGCCGAGGCTCAAATATATCCAGCTCAGGAATTTTGACGGACAGCGTTACGGCACCATTTGACTTTTCACAGTGGCACTCCCGGGGATTTAAACTTGGCCAGAAAATAAATGTCATAACCTGATTCCCCTTCGTCCATTTTCTTAATTTATTTATTTATTGGCACCATGGGGGATGGAGCCTATCCCAGTTGACTTGACACAGAAACTAGCTGGGTATATATGTGTTTTTGCCATTCCAAATTAAATTCATCCAATTGTAGATTTCGGGTTACATTGGATGTGATCTAATAAGTGTTGTGTTTTCCATGCAATTTTTTTGACCTAACCACATTATCTTAGCCTCAGTTAAGCTTCAGTTTAATGTCGCCGTGAGAATCAGTCTGGAAAGCCTCTGAATCATTTTGAGTGTGTCCGAGTAGCAACTGAACTTTCCAATCAGGATTGTGTTTATAGCTATGCCGGAGTGGGTTTTCAATCAGCGCTGTGTTTAAAGCTATACGGGCGTGGTTTAGGTGTCGATCATGGTGCCGACAGCAAAAACGACCAGGTGCTTCATCCAATCAACTGCCAAGTGTTTTTTTGAAAGTACAGCCATTCACAAAGTTTCAATGTACGGCCCCCCAGATGGACTTGTGACAACAATTCCTCTGGCATGTCAGGTTAACATTATCTAGGCTAGGTAATGTAAACTGTCCTGCTACCAACAGAAAGGACACGTGTGTGTGGTTGACTCCACGGGGCTGTAGTTCTCTAACGAGACTGGATGATATGAGTGTGGTTAAGCTGCGCCTGGGTCTAAATATATAAATGCGTCTAACCAGCCTGTATTGTACAGTGTTCCTAATGATAACTGCAAACTGCCCCCTGCACATTATCTCTTCGCAAAACAACAACTCCGCTTCCTACAAAACAAGGAAGCGGAGTTCCGTGTGTGTCACAGCCTGCCTGCCTGCCTACATTCGGCATGGCAAGACATGTATTTCGCACCGGAAGGCGGCGATCCATCGCCTGGTCAGTTTTTCATTGGCGTAACTGTTTACATGGGACAAGTTTTCTTTCAGTCGGTTTATACCACCCCTTTGCTCAAGTCTCAAGTCAGAGTCCAGTCCAGTTCTTGGTAAAACAAAAAATGATTGAGTCGAGAGAGAGAGAAACAAATATATTAAAATATTAAGGTAAATGTAATTAATTCTTTGGACTACCATTTTAATCTAACAGGTAATATAGAATATACTATTAAAGTACATTACACTACCATACAGTATATTTGAATATATACTGATGGGAAGATCACGGTGGCCTTCTTTTCCAGTTATTGGTAGCCAACAGCAGCTAGCACTAATACTCTAACCAGGCTACTGTACAGTAGCTTCTGCTCTGTCACAAAACTTGAGTACACATTACACTGCATTGAGGCTCATTAGATGTTTATTTGTAGAATAGTTTTACTGGAAAATGTTAAACATGTAATCATTTTTGTCTTGCCTATGCTGATTTTTATAAGTGACACCCACATTCTGTTTTAATTAATGTGGAATATTCCAGTCATTCATTGTCATTGTATCAGAAAAAAATATACTCTGAGGAACATTACAGGGTTGCAAAGCCTAATGAGTTAACATATCAGAATTAATGAGTGAAATGCTATTGGTCAGCTACTGTACAGACGTAAAGGCATACACTAATAGCCTGTCATTATAGATTTAATAATGACAATAGGCCTAATACTGTACATAGGTACCCCTGCTTTATTGTATTATAGGCTACATTCTTTTTAAAAGGATACTATCAGGCTATACAAATATACAGTTTTATTAACCTATTGCTGTTTTTTTTTATTAAAATATAGTCCAGAAATAAAACATTAATTATCCACTGTTTGCAAATAGTAGGCTATATGTAAGTAAAATCAATAACATTTTTTCATGTCAATTTTTGTTTTTTGTTTGTATTTGACTACATTCATTAGCTTACAAATAGCTTACAATAGCTGACAATACTTTAATTTATATATATATACAGTATATTCTTTAATAATTATATATATTTTATTAATATCCAGGTTCATGCCAGGTCCAGTCAGTGATATTGATGATGATGACAGGCCCAGACCAGTTTCTTTAGAATGTGTACTCCAATGGCTTATAGCCAACCACAGCAGCAGTCAGACAGTTCTATGTGTCAACAAGTATTGTGGATATTTTAACATATATTTTTCACTTTAGGCTTCATGGGATGTGAGACAAATTCAGTCTGTGGTCTAGAGATGTTTAATAACAATGCAGTTTGCATGTGTGTTCTGCAACCTTTTTAAAGAAGTACTGCAATAGTGATACATGGTTGTGATGCTGCTAGGTAGAAAGGCTGAGTGCATTACAGGGCGGCCATGCTGGAGTTTACGGGGGCTGGTTCTGGTGGGCCGGTCTGGATCAAAGTCCAGGGCCAATTTATGCCCCCAGTCCGTCCCTGCATACATTATGAAGGTTTCAAGGCTAGTTGAGCATTACCATTCTTATGTTTTCATGTAAGCTGTAATTTATTTTATATATATATATATATATATATATATATATATATATATATCTTATTCTGGAACAGTGACTGGAAATGTTATATTCTGTTACCGGGTATAACATTATACTGCTCTCAATCTAGCAAACAAATCTTCCCTAATCAAACATCAATACTCTCAATTTTTTCTGTTCTTTTTCATTTTTAATTTCCCCATCTTTACCTCCCCCCACCCCTCTGCCTCGACCTCCCCGTGCGCTTCATTTTCTGAATAAAACCCTTCTTCTCACCCTGCAGAGCGGAAGCTCTCTCTCTCTCTCTCTCTCTCTCTCTCTCTCTCCCTCTCAACAGTCTAATCAGTTCTTCAACCTAAACCAATAGATCCTTCTCTGGAGTAATGGTCTGGCAGGCCACAGGTCCCTTGACCCCTCTCTCACTCTCACTCTCTCTCTCTCTCTCACTCTCTCTCTCTCTCTCTCTCAGCCAATTAAAGGGCAGTGGCGGTGGTGACAGAGGCCTACCGGTGCGACTGATTGGACGAGCCGTGACCTGTTTCCCTGGCGGCAGCGTGAATCTGCACTGTGTCATTCTCCATGTGATCCCTACCCACCTCCCCGTGTCCGATAAATCATTTTCTCTGAGAGCGGATGGCAATCAGGGAACTCCACTGATATCAAAGTGAATCTTTCAATGAGGCGTCTGGGGTGACTTACAGTGTTGTAAATGTAATGCATGTGTACATGGCACAGGCTAGAGGTAAATCACGTGCACATTTGCAACAAGTCTGTGATAAATACAGTAAATGTCTGAGTTTAAATTATTAATTTAAATGTAGAGTTTGAAATCACCTAAATAATGACTCCTAATTATTTATTTACATGAATAGAAATCACAGACACACAATGCACAAATGTTTTATAGATCTACTATGTATTTGTACTGTGTTACATTTTTAAGATGAACTGATTCAGGGAGGGGTTGTAAACAGTTAAATTATTTTGGGGTGAAATGAACCACTGAACTAAGGCATCATGTCAATGTGGAATCCAACTTACTAAAAAAAAGCAACTTGTCAAATGAGTGTTGCCATGACTCTATACCTTTTCACAGCCCAAGAACTAATAGAAAGGTGTCGCTGGTTGAGGTTAGGGAGAAACGATCGGTCCAATTTTCTATTACAGTGTCCCAAGAGATTTCCATCAAGCAAAAAAAAAAAAAAAGGAATCGGCACCAGCCTTGGGTCCATTCTTACTCACCCTGTTAGCACCAGTTCACAACAGTGTTGTTTCTTTCTGCCTGACATCCGCACCAGACTGAAGGGTAATTGGTTGTTTTCGTGCACCAGCATAAATTGGGTATCTCCAACGTGTTTGACTCAAAGTTGACTTAAAGGCTCCATATCATTCCAATTTCCAACTGTCACTTGGGATGGACTTTTTTTTTCCTTTCCAGCTGAACATTCTGTTTCAGTTCGTGTTGCGCTTTTATTGTGACATGCACTGACACGATTGCCGATCTGACTCTGAGAGTGGATAGGCCAGAGAATTGGTTACAGTCCACAAATGATGTCACACCTGGAGTCGAATCTGACTGGTTCATTTTACACCATGGAATTTTGACTACATGACATGTTAGACAGCAATTCATCCCGTTTAGACGTGTCCACACATTTTAAGACTTTAAAAGTTTTTGGCCTGATGTCTTGCAGTCATCCATAAAAAAACCAGCATGACTATTAGACTAGTCTTTATAGGAGCAAGACTTTGATTTACATTATAATGTTGTTTTAAAATGAGTGAATGCACTGCAACATAGTCCTGGGGCTTCCGTCAAATCTAACTTACATTATAAAAAATCCGTAATAGAAATGTGAATTGAGTGTCTCTAAAGAGGCTGCGCCACGAGCTCCATCACTTCAGATCAGAGGAAACCCGCATCACAGCTAAATGTAATATAAGCCAATACTTTCATCACCTAATCTATCTGAAGATCCATGGCCTCTCTCTCCATCACAGTGCATTTACCAGGCTATTTGCACATGCAAATGCATCAATGCACGTGGGCGCTAGGATAAACAGGAGCATGCATTCTTTAAGGTCCTGTATGTGTTCATGCACAAACACGCACACACGCACACACACACACACACACACACACGCACACACAGAAGTCGCATTCCCAATGTAATGCTGAAACCACATCTATCTCCATGCATGGATTTCTCACAGTCAATAGCAAATCCCCATGTGTCTCCTAATCAGGGAGCTATTGCGGCTTAGCTAATGAATGCACTAGGATATTATAAACTCAGTAACATCTGCAAAACTGTTAATTGAACCATATGGCAAAGACGTATGCAACATCATTAGGAGGTGACATCTTCATTCACTATATATATATATATATATATATATATATATATATATATATATACAAACACACACACACACTGTATATATTATGTACTGTACTCTGTATACTGTAGATAGTCACCTTTATAGCTTAACAATCACCTACGTCCCTGAGTGTGCCAGTGTTCCATGCAAAGGACACCAGGTTGAAACCACTGCATGACTACTGTTAAATGTGTTAGAAGAGGTTACAAGGCATGAAACAACCATGCCCCCAGGGTATACACTGACGTGATTCACAGTCAAGCTTACAAATCTAATTTTATCGTAAACCTACACAATGCCATAAGATTTTTTCGGCTCAGCAGACTGTATACATATATACGGCATACAGTATAATCACATTGATGTGACATTGCTTTCCATGTCTTACTTAAAGTGGATATTTATGACTTTCTCACTCTAGATGTCTAGTGTGTGGGGCCCACACACACATAGACACGTGCTAACATGGACAGGTGGCTGGACCAGCCATCAAAGCAGAGGAGCTGGTATAACAACATACACATAGGAAGTGTGATGTCATTATCTGCTCAGGACACGATTACTCCACTATATCTTTAACACAGAATATAGCCAAATATATTAAATAAACAAACAATTCTTAATTTGTCGCTTTTTAGGCCTATACTGTTAACAAATATATGGCGCTTGTATAACTGTTGTATAAAAGCAATATCACACTTGAGGTTGTAATGTTGCGGCCGAGCTCTGAAGATAACCGCAGCCATGCTGATATTCATTATTTACTCGTAGCAAACTTGAGCGCAATGAATGCGGAGCAGATGTGAATTGCAAAACTGACAAATGATCCGCATTAGTACCGCCTGGACTGGCAAAATCCACCTGCAATCCACGGACACAGTGTGCGATGCACAGCAGAAAAAGATAACTGGAAACAGAGGCACTTTAGCTCCAAGTACTCAGTGTGTAGCTCTCATTTGCATATCTGTTTTCTTTGCTTTTTTTTCTTTAATGTGCGCCTTCACAGTAAATATTTGTTGGGATTCAACATGACCCGATCACGTGAGCACTCAACATTCAGCGCTTTGAATTGTGTTTATCTTACTGTAACGGCAAATAGAGATTTAGGCAATTATTATATAAAAAAAATAACAGCAGCAGTAAAGACTATATATCACAAAATGATGGTTAAACTGTGCAATTAATCCGCTGTTCACGTGAGTGCCAAACCGTGGGGGGTGAGCCGTCCGTTACCACTAGTCAATTTATAGGCATATCATTGTAAAATAATACAATTTGTGACAAGGGTCTTTAAAAATCACATTAACATACATCATACAGCTTGAGACTTAATGTTTCGTGTTTCAAAATAGGATAAAGACAAAATATATTTCTTGGATTTGATAAACTTTCTAATCTAGTACTTGACCCTAGACCCAGGTTATCTTTAGCGGGGTGGTGTCCAGATCGTACCAATTCATCACATTCATTCTCCACTTGCAACAAGGGCTTTTCAATTGAGCCGATCTCAAGTATCGCTCTCAGTCTACTCCCTTAGCTGCTCAATTATTTACACAAAATTGATTGAGAACAAAACTCTTGTTATTTATTTATGTCTTTACGCATGCACACACAAGAATGCAGTGCTTCTCTCCATAAAGAGAACAGATCAGCCCCCCCTGCCCATGCACACACACACACACACTGTTTACATGTACATATTAGCCCGTGTGTATCCCTCTTCATTGCTCTGAACATTCAGAAGAGCACACTAACATTGTACGGTTATAAGAGTGCAGCTGCAGCATTAGGCAGCTGGAATGTGTCGACGTAAGGAGGGTTATTAGCCTGTGTTCTTGATATTATTTAGATTTTCTTTTGCTCATAAATTAAAAATGTAATCAAGTAAAAGGATCCAGACACTTTTTATTTTATTATTTTGTTAAAGATGAGCCAATAGCTAGAGAAAGTTTGAGGAAAGTACCTCTTCAGTGAATAAATTAGCATGATTAGAGACACTCACTCATTTGTCATTCTTCATGTTTTCTGTTATTTACTTTGAATCTAAAATGGTTGTGTATCCCATTTACCTTTCCGTGATGTTGCAGACAGGGATTTATATACAGTATGCGCATATCGAATGTTGTCCACTTTTACACATTTTTTATGTGCCCTCCCAGAACTCAACATTTCTGCACCAGCATATTGTTTACGTTTTGGAACACACTAGACCCTTTTCACACGCAGAATACGTTGCACCGGACATAGTCATAGATGGGTAAACAACAGCAGGCATTATGGAAAATGCTTGAAGTCTGGTGATTTATTTATTTATTCTACATATTTAAGAAGTTTTTTGCAGTTTGCCAGCCCTGATAATATTATTATAGTTTACCAATTTTCGTTTACTGCGGGCAAATCTGGATTTAAAGTAAAGAAAATATTTAATGAAAACATGCATGACGCTGAAGGTACATTGCTAAGCAACTATATTATGTTATGACAATCCATTGTAGAGTAATAACAATACAAACTAGTATAATGCAATATTTAATTTAATACTATAATCTACTGTTTAGTGTCAATTACAATAACATTAATGTTTTTAAGTGTTTAACGTATGGTAGTACACGGCCAGCAGGTACAGTAGTGAGAGCTAGTAAGTGCTAAACTGCTAGTACAGTACTGTACCTTACTGTAAGTAAACTTGAGGTTCTACTATGTAGTGCATAAAGATACCTTTTAAATAATGTATGTGACAAAATGATCTTAACAGACTGCCGATGCAGTTTTTTTTGCTTGCAAGTTTAATTTGACAGTAATGGGAGCCTGTACCCATAACCTTTTGAGGTCACGATTGTTTGAGAATTGGTGTAAAGCAAGGTAGGGGTGTTTATTATTAGAAAACAGGCCACTCGGTAATACTACGACCTCTTGCTGCTGCTGCTACTGTTTACCCTTCTATGACGATTTCCGGTGCGACAAACACGGAAATGTGAAAAGGGTCTATTGTCCACAAAATTTGTAAGTCACTTTAGAGGACGGGCAGAGAAGGAGGGACGTCTATGAGACCTGTAGGTGAGGGAGCGGGGTGTGTTTTGAAAACAAAAAAAGTGTCTCAGCAAAGCCACCATCTTGGCTCCTACAACAGTAACTATTTGCTACATTGGCTTTCTTCTCTGCCTGTATAAAATCACTGTGTGGGATAGATGCGGGCGTGTCTCTTTTCACGCTGTGTCGCTGGTAATCTCTTCCCCAGCTCGCTGTCTCCAGCTCCATCACAGATACGTACCCGGTGACCCGCACGTCCCGCGGGTGCTGTGGCAGTGTGTCTGAAAAGGCAGGGAGGGTATTATCATAGCTTCCCAGATGTTCTTGGCAAAGTCTGCTGGCCTGATAGGTTTTTAACAAGAGTGCCCAGGCGTTACACTCAATTCCACTTAGAGGCAGCCCGCTCAGTCTGAGGAAAATAAGGTTCCCGCTTGCCTGCGGGCGTATTCCATCTGCAAAAGGGTGTGATGTTATGAAAGATGCTGCAAAGCATTGTTTTTTTTTTTTTTTTTATTTGTCTATTTTGTCAAATTTGAAAACGCCATTCAAACAGTACTGTGAAGTATAAATGTGACCTCCCGCAGATATCCAGCAGGTCACTATCGACTGACAAAGCCTATTTTCTTCCTTTTTCCCCCCCGCTCGTTTTCCGTCACGATGGCAGGTCGCACCGATATCCACCTGGCCAAAGGCCAGCACGGGCAGCATGTGTTTTTGCGTGTGGTGATAAAGTGGTTCAGGGGAGCGCAGAGGGGACCATTTCTGCACAAATTCTGAAAAAGAATCAATTGTTGACTCGAGTGCGTGTGTGTGCGCATGTGTGCGTGTGCACGGGTGTGTGTGCTTGTGTCTGTGCATGTGTGGATATAAAGGATGTGTAGGGAGGGGGCTTGGGGTGTCCAAACCAATGAATCTGTGGCTTATCACTCAACATGGAGATCTGTGCCGGAACTTATTATCGTTGTAGCTTTCAGGACTAAATGTATCTCCATATCAATGTCTGAGAGAGGACGAGTGTGTGTGTGTGTGTGTGTGTGTGTGTGTGTGTGTGTGTGTGTGTGTGCGTGCACGTGAGAGAGAGAGAGAGAGAGAGAGAGAGAGAGAGAGAGGTATAGTTGAGGAATTATACACCGTTAATGAATAGAAGGGTGTTATGTGTGACAGCTGGAATTACAATAACGTGTTTTTGTCACATGTGGCCTGAAAGTGGCAGTAGTTTAGTATAATCATTGTCTAATCACAATGTATTAAAATATTAATATAATTGATATAATTATATTAACTATTGTACATAATTACAATTATATTAGCTCACGCATTTTGTGTAAGGAAAAAGGTCTTGCCGGATGAGGCCTGATGAATATGGTCTTGTTTCCTAATGCTTGATGAGTGAGAAGTCAGCTTAAGCCCCTGTTTGCAATAATGTACAGCTTTCCTTTCATTTTGATATATAAGTCACTTTAGAAACCCGATGGACTGATGGACCAGGTCAAAATGATTTCCTGAAAGCCAGAGGCAACGCAATGCAGAGATTATATGGAAAGAAAGCCCAACACACAATCAGACACTTTTCTGGTGGTGGAGAAGAGATCAAGAGAGAAACTGTTTGGTACTTAGTTTAAACCCAGATAAATTTGTCTGGATAAAACAGAATGATAAATACCCTAAAATTATTTCAATTCAATTACAAGAAAGCCATGTCAACATACAAGCAGCTTACAAAAAAGAAAATCCTACAGGGAATGGATGAAAAGAAAGCTGCTTGCTTATGCAAACAATAACAAACTAAAAACATATAAATGCAGGTGCGTGCGCACACACACACACACACACACACACACACACACACAAACACACACACACAGCAGTACGCAAATTAATATAGCAAGCATCTTTCCCTGCATAGATTGGCCATTTCCCACCATGCCCTCCTACAAGGGCCACCGTAGTACACAAGGCCTGCCTTCAGAAGCCGGCGAGGAGTTCTATGTTTAAAAGCGGTTGCCACCATCTACCAGAGGAGGAGATGGGTCACAGCCGAGAGGACGGGGAACCAGAGGAGGACAAGGAGAAGGAGGAGGACGAGGAGAAGTGGTGTTGTTGGGGAATCTCTTTCATGCTGCCCAACCCCTGTCTTGCCTCAGCCAAGCTGCAGAATCCAAACAAATCCCTTATGATGCAGCGTGTCGAAATAGCTGTGGTGGTGAGTCGGGGAATCACCGGGTTGTGAGCAGGGGCCGTTTGTTTAATCTTTCATCTTTTCTTTATATCTCCCCTGAGGTGCTGTTTTAATTTTAATTTTAATGACTACACTCCCCTTCCCCACCCTCATGAACGGGGCTGGTTATGGTTAAAAAAATGAAAAACTTACATACAACGCCCTGCTGTTGACAGCCTAAGAGTTTTTTTTTTCACCCCTACCTACAGTATACAAAGCCAATATAATGTATGTTTATGTTTGAAATCAGCCAATTAGAGTGCATGCCACAGCCTCTGCTGGGCCGACGCAGGAACGGACAATAGCCTAGAGGCGGTTTGTCCTCTTCTCTCCTATCCCGTCTTCTGCCAGCTAGTCCTCCTGACCTTCCCTTGTTACACTGCCTCAAGCACCCAATTTGTGTCTCCTAAATAATAAAGTGCACTTCCAATAGCACCAGTAAGTGCAAATCAATGATAGACTGCTTGTTGGACATGTGTGGTTGCATGTTAATCGCATCGACGGAGGATGTTGTTGTCATCGCATACATTAAAATCATCACGTGATCATGCGATGTGATGCCTTATCTGTGAAACATACACAAACATGCGCAGAAACACACACACACACACACTCCCAACACCCCTAGATTTCCCACAGACACAATTCATAACCTCTTCTCTGTGAAAATAATAATAATAGTAGTAGTAGTAGTAGTGGGTTTTTTTAAACTTCAAGAGAAGCCATATGAAATGTCATTATGCAATTGTACCTGAGTATAATTAGAATAAAGATAATTCATTCATTCATTCATGTGGATGCTGCGTATGTTGCTACTGTGTGCATACACATATCACAGGTTGAAAAATGGCACATAATAGCTTTTCCAAAACTTAGCTTTCAAACTTAATAGTGATGTCTAGAATATGTCACACCTGTCATATTCTGGATTATTTTGGCAAAGGTAAAGTTCTCACAAACACTGCTTTTTAAAATAAATTGAGAGAAATACACCTTTTTTGTGTCTTTGATTTTTTAACTTTTACTCATGAAAAATGTACTCAATAAACAAAAGTTTTACATTCGTACTTTTTAAGAGCTTTTGAAGATTTATTTCTTTCACGTTTCCCTTTAACTATAGGTTATTTTCAGGCTTAGATACAATACATTTGAATGCTTCCTCCCAGCCTCGAAGTAAGGCAGACATTTATGAATACATGTGGAATAACTATCAGATTACTGCTACAAGTAAGTGTGTGGGCATGCAGTATATCTTGTTTTGAATTCTGACAGTGTGCAGGTAACAGTAGTTTAAGGTTTTTTAAAGCATACATATTAGCCTAATGGCACATCTACAGAAACTCAAAGACGGAATGAATAGTGTCAATGGTTTGATACCGAGTATCTCTTCATGTCTTTTGAAGGTTAGCATCTCTATGTTGCATGCACAAGTCTACAACTGAATATGGAAGCACTTGAAATGTAAGCATGAGCAACGCTCATGGACGTGTTGGTATGACCATGGTACCTTGGAAAGACTTTGAGAAAACACATAAAAGGTCTTAGATACCAGCGGAAGAAATGAGAGAAAATCAAATCAAAGTGATATTTCAGGGAACTCATTACAATATAGTAATTACAATTACAGTATAGGATGTTATATATTCAATTCCAATTGACTGCATCTTTCAGGTAATTGTATATCCCAATAACTACATGCATCAATCCTCAACCACTATACAAGACACGAGGGGTTCCTGCTGCCAAAATATAAAAGACTAGCATAATAAATTATGTTGATTGTCTGTTTGCATTTTAATGGGACAGTTTAAAAGAAAAGCAAGGCAACCCCACAATGCTTCTACTGTAGGAGAAAGTCCATTACATTTTCTCAACAAGCTGCAATGCAGGAATGTAGGTAATCTGACTTAATCATTGTATTATAAATTTAGCCTGATAACCCCAGGGCCAAGGAAAGCTCTTGAATTACTGGACAAAGAAAATGCATCAACCCTCATGGGGAAGAAATAACCCTGTTGATCTAATTATTGATAAACAGCTATTTTGAAGAAACTAAAGAAGCAAACACTATACATATACAGTACAGTTGCCTATACGTTCATGGCGATGGCTGGTGTTTAATTGGCTATGCCTGTAACAAGTGAGGGGCATAGTGTTTCTATTTTAAAAGCACCATATTATAGAGTCCTGATCAAATTTCCCAAAAATGCTGGATGATCGGTTCACAAGCTTCTTACATGCGTGTGCAAGAATACATCCACTGCACGTACGCACACAAATTTTTCAAAAGACTATCACAAAGGCGTACATTTTATTTTGTGCTTAAAAAAATAAGTCTAAATGTTGCGATTCGCGTGCGAGTGGACAAAATATAATACTTTTGGTGTTATTACATTATGGTAACACAGCAAGATCAAATTTCACGCTCTCTCTCTCTCTCTCTCTCTCTCTCTCTCTCTCCCACGGTCACACACAAACACACACACACACACACACACACACACACACACACGCACGCACGCACACATATATACACTGTATATACAGTATGTGTGAACGAACATACTGTAGGCTATATATATTGCAGGTCTTCTTCATATACCATACCATCCAGCCACCACGTAGGCTAGTCCTACAATGTCCTCAATATAACATCTATTTAGAAATCACATACAGTGTAATGTGTTGTGTGTGTGTGTGTGTGCGCGCAAGGGTGCATGTGTGTGTGTGTGTGTGTGTGTGTGTGTGTGTGTGTGTGTGTGTGTGTGAGTGATTGAGTGAGTGAGTGAGTGAGTGAGTGAGTGAGTGAGTGAAAGAATATGGGAGACCAGTAAAGTAATTTTCATTTAATTTTCGTTGAAAATATTAGTAACAAGATAATAATAAAACATTTGTCTTACTGTTCAACCGATGAGACTGATTGCATCATGTTAACGTCTGCTTGCTCTAAAGAAGCGTTCTGTCTAATCCGTGATGCGACTGACTTTAACGACAGACTTTAACCACAGAAACACTATAGGCAACCTTTCCCATGCCTCCAAAAGCCAGCTGGTCCGGATCCCTGCGTGCGTAAATGTTTTTTAATCGTGCGTAAAGCGCTGCCACAGATACACGCCGCGACACAATCGATGGTGCACGCCAGACGCGCGCAGGGCAAAAATCACCCATCCCGAGGAAGATGCGCGTGCGCGCGCAGAGAGGGACGCGTGCGCTACTCACCCAGGGTGTGAAGGCAATTCCTTCCTCTGGTGCGTCTCGTCGGGGGTCCGCGTATCCAGGGGGGAGAAAACTATAGTAGTACAAAACTTTCTCCCTTTTCTCCTCTGATCTCTCTAGCTCTCTCTCTTTCTCTCACTCAATCATTCCGCACTCCTGCCCAGTTTCCAGGGACAAGGCAATGGACCACCGTTGCGATAATCCAGACATGTTCTTCATCAACACAGCCACATATGGGTTCCAATCGCCGAGTTGCGTCAATTTAAGTTCACATGCATTGTCTGTCCCGCTGAAAACCATACAGCTCTTTCAGTGAATTTCCTCTCGCGAACCGTTTCAAGTGAGTCCAAAAAACAGTCCAAAAAAGCGTTTACAAAACACCTTTATCAGCGCCTTATCTGCGCGGAAAAACTGAGCGATAGATGCAGATTGTGTGTTACCCTCTATACGAAAAGGATCAATATTCCTGCACTTTGGGAGGACACAGCCGTGCGTTCTCTCTTCCTCCAAGAGTGAATTCTCCTTTTAATTTAAATCCTGCACCTGCGGTCGAAAGAGTAGACGCCGCCGCGCAGGAATCCAAAACGGGTTCGCAAGCCCACCTATCTCCCCCTACTTTCCCTGATGTCAAGTACGCGACTACACGCTTTGACTGTTCTCTGTGCCACGGTCATCATTCGGTGTCAAACCTGACGCATCTAACGCTTGAGTGTGAAGCCGCTGTGTATCTGCCTTCCGAAGTCGCTCAGGAAAGCGTCTATTTCACCACGCTCTCTCTCTCTCTCTCTCTCTCTCCCTCTCTCCAACGAGCTAGATCCAACTGCCGGGTAAACCACGCCCCCATCGCAATGATTGGCTGTACTAACACCGATAGAGAGGGAATGGAGAAGTGAGGGGGTCATTGTATAGGAGAGAGAGAGAGGGGAAGAAAGGCAGAGTCTGATATCAAAAGGTGGAGTAGACTGTATGCAAGTCAGGCAGGTCATACAATGGGAGCGTGGGGGGGGGGGCTTATATTAAATATGAGAAGAAGGTGGAAACATATGAGCGACTAAATACGGAGTTGGGTCGGAGTGAATGGGAGCGAATGACAAGACGGGAGAGTGTGATAGTGGTACTGTATATAGAAGAAAAACTGTTGAGGGATAGAGAGTGTGGTGATGTTGATTATCTCTGTGGGTGGGGGGTGGCAGCGGTGTCGCAAGACCGAGCTCTGTGTGTGTGTCTGAGCCCAAAGGGACAGAATGGCTAATGAAAGTGAAAAAAAAGGACAATTCTCTTTTTCTTTCTCACTGAATCCCTGGAGACGTCTGTGACCGCCGGCAAAGATGATGACAAAGAATTGCTTTCCACCCAACCACCCGCCCATCCATCCATCCGCCCGGCTATCTAATTTAGCACTACTAGGTCTCTCGTGAAAAAAACCAGCGTGAGTGCCTGAAGTCTCGCATGAATAAGTGAATGGTAGTGACCTGAAGAGAGCAGTTTACATGGAATACACCTTTCAGCGATGGTGGTGTATCTGTGTGTGTGTGTTTGGGGGAAGGGTGTGGGGGGGGGGTAGTAACAGCTAAATGCTGTGAATAAGGCGGCCCGGATACCGTCAGGGCGGGTGGAAGGTGGTGGTGGTGGTGGTGGTGGTGGGGGGGCTGTTGATAGCAGGGTAGGCAGAGAAAATCACTTGACAGCTCCTGGGAGACGCATTGATTGATGGCGCCGCTCCGGGGAGTGTTTCAATATGAACTCGCTTAACTCCACGCCGCAAGGAGCATTCATCATTAGGTGCCTGGCGGATGTGCGCCCCAACACCATGGGTGCTTCATTTGGAGAGACGCCTGGGGTTCCTCGGCAGAAGATCAGTAACTACTGTTTGGTGGTTATTTTTAAGGATGACATCAACTCAATTTCTCCAACGCTTCCTCAAATCAACGCGCCGAACTTGTAACTGCTTCCCCCCTAACAGGATGGGGAGAAAACACACACACACACACACACACACACACACACACACACACACACACACACACAAACTGTTTGCTCTGATTCCGTTGGGCGCGTTTTGATTCCAGAGGGAGAGCGACGTCAAATATTCAGAGTTATCTGAGACTGTACTGTCAAGAATAATAAAAACATAAAAAATATACTGCAATTACAATTTTGCAAATTGTGCCTCTATCATACAACCACCAGAGCACTGCGGAAGTTTCAACTTTTCATGAATACGTCTAGAATTTAGGGCTGCACCACAAGATGTCATTTCTATGTGACTATTGTTAAGGGCATATGGTACATCATGCTGTCTCTCTAGACTTGTTTGGCAAAGCTATAAATGAATGAAACAATGTTTGGGTTGCATATCCAGGGGTCGTTGCTTCACAAACACTGTCAGCGTGTCAGTGGGTTTACTTCATATTAGACTCTCAAATTGAGCAGTTGAGCAGAAAAGATTCTACGTTTTGCTTTTGCTTTTTCACAAGCTACAGTAACATGGATCCCTGAGCTTTTTACAGTTTGATGCTCTGAATGCTGGGACCCATACACTAGCTAATAGGGCCTGGTGTGTGTATGTGTGTGTGTGTGTGTGTGTGTATGTGTGTTCTTGGACTTCTGATGGTCGGGGCTTTGAATTGAAATGAGTCGTGCACACACACGCACACACACGCACACACACACACACACACACACACGCACACACACACACACACACACAGAGATGTATGCACCGATACAAAAAAATACAAAGTTCTAGTCACAGTTCATGTGCACATGTGTGTGTGTGTGTGTGCTGTGTTGTCTGTACAGTGTTTATGACAAATCCATTTAACAAACAGAGTCGACACAACAACCCAACCAGAACTTCAAATACAATCTCCGCAGCTCGGTTCATTAAAACTAGATTCCATGAGGCCACTAGAGCTACATCCTCATTACCATTAGTTAAGGAAACATTTTATTGACAGGCGGTGTAACCCCAAAACAAGCAATGCAAAAACAACCACCACCATTAATGTGAAAGTATTTTACACCTACGTCTCAAGATACTCTGTGGGCTTTTCACCCCCCCCCCCCCCTCCCAACACACACACACACTACCCCTCTACCTCTCATCCTCCCCTCTTCTCCATTTGAAACAAATAAGGGATTAAAGCAGAGATGCGTAGAACAAAAGAGCGTGATGGGATGGCGGACAGCGGCTCATTGAAATCCGCAGGATGTGTATTTGTTATTTAGTCTCTCTGCGAGTAAAGACCCACCCGCTGGTGCTTCCTGCACATTCTGTTGCCGTCAGGTACGGGACAGGGATGTTTCTAATGCATTATGAAAGGATGACAGCTCAAATGTGTTCGTCTGTTCTCTTCGTCTTGGATGGTTGTCATTACAGATGATGGCGAAGGAAACGCTCTCCCATAGGCGGAAACACTACATCAAAGTAAAACGCTTTTTTTCTCGTACCCGTAGGTGATAGGCAGGAGGTGCCTTAATAGATATCTTAAAGAAGTAGTTAAACATGGCTTAATTAAAGGTACTTTCCAAAATTGTGTTATAAACCAGAACCTTACATTTTCTCCACAGCGCAATGTTGATGTTTTGAAATCTGTCCACAACAGTGTTGTGTGTGTGTGTGTGTGTGTGTGTGTGTGTGCATTTCTGTAATGCTGGTTTTCATTCCAGACATACTGTACATAGAAGAGTGCTCCTTTAAAACATTGCATTTAGTAGTAGACAGTGAGTCTCTGTATATTACCTGCCTCTGGCAAATCAATGCGTAGCCTGAGGGTCTTAACTGCAAGGGTCCAGGCACTTTTGCAGTCAGGGGCTACAGGCTACTTTAGTTTAATTGTTAATTATTTTAACAAAAGGAATGACAATTGAGGTTCTATACTCACCCAGACCAACTGGCGCACATATAATATAGTTCAGTCAGGACCACTATAGTCAAAATAGGTATTTGATTTGCATAAAGTGATTTATATTTGGAGGTTTGGCTCTGTTCTGGGAGCTCCCTGCCCTGCCATGCGCATACATGGAAAGCCCTTTCCATGCGCGTACATGGAAAGCCCAAGGCAGAGAGAGCAGCAAAAAGACCCCATAGGCTACAGAACAGAGCAAGCATCAATGACAACACCATGACACTGAATAAGACAGACACAGCATGAACGGAGGAGGTGGGTCGCAGGCTAAGGACGTTTAGCGCCCTGACTAGTTGGGCCAATAGTATGCTTAGCAGTGATCAGCTGAGCAGTCTGGTCACTGAGATCAGATGACGGTTGAGATTATGCATGGCCGGGGGTGACTTTGTGGCCTGCCTGAACTATAGATATGCTTGATTAATGAATTACTATCCTGTATTTACCAAAGCATATACAGTACTGCTAGTATAGCCTATAAAATAACTATTCTATATTCTATAACTCATCAAGCTATCAAAATAATGGAAATATTATAATAACACAACTTCATATAATTGTCTGACCTGTCTGAGTTGACAATGTGTGTTACATACATAATTCTGAGGAAGGAAAAGCCTGTCCTGGTGTTGCTCTGGGCAACACGAGGAACCAGTGTGCTGAACAATCAATGTTTTATGAAGGCTCATGGCCATAAAAGACAGGGTCTTGGAGTAGCGGTGGTCATTTAATAACATATTTAATATCATCTTACTGTAATTTGCTCTAAGAATGCACCTCCTGTTTGTGTTTATTGTGTATCTTTGGTGGTACAGGGTACATAATCTATCATGCCATTTTAGTCCAGCCTTAACGTATTGTATTTCAAATCTGCCACCATTAACACAATGTCACACAATTTTACAACATACATTACCTGGCAGTGTATTGTACACAAATAATAGCTGAGCAGAATTAGCAATTTGCCTTGTATCGCAACACACGTATCACCATCACCAACAGCACAACTGTTTAGATCTGAATCACAGATCTAAATCATGTAATAAGGCACATCGTGCATCTACAGTGCATGCACATTCACACAGCAGGCAGTCTCAGAAATCTAACGATAAAATACATTTTCAAATGTAACGTATTGTAATGTAGACTACTATGTGGTTTTAAATATGATTATTTACTGTATAGACCTACATTTATAAATGGATAAGCCATGGCCATGTATTATTGAAACACGTTATCTACTGTATAGTATATATTTTCAATGGTTGGTTGTACATTTTACCGTTCCAGAAACTCCACGAGGTCAGTGCCATGCCATCACTTTGGCTGACAGTGACATCCTGATCAGTACCAAAATAAAATTAAATTAAAGTATCAGGTTGAGAGAACATTGACGTATAGTGGCAAAGCATAGCTTCAGTCCAATAGAATGATCTACCAGCATGGAACTATTTTAAGTAGCAGTTATAAAGGAATGTCTTTTGGAACATCACTTAACACATAACCCATCGTCAATGATAATTACTGGTTGCATCTTTACTCAAGTGTCTGTCACTTCTCAGAGGACGTGTCTGAATGTCAAAACGTTATGTTGGCGAATCCATCTAAGCGAATGCGCTTGTCAACCATTGAGGCCACATATTTCTCTAATTACGCCAGAAATAGAATGTGATGATATAAAAGCCCACACCTTTTCCCAGATTATTCCTGTTTGTCCTGAAAACTGAATGTTTCCTGTCAAATTGAACCAATCAACATGCAGCATATTATAAAAGAAAAGAAAATCCCCGGTTGCTAATCTGTTTTTATTTTATTTTTATATAATCTCAAAAGAAACTATTAACATATGCCATGTCAGCAAACACAAATGCCCATACACACATGCTCTATAGAGGATCATCAAAAGTACCAAATCTGTGGGTTGTTTCAGCCGAGGATTGTTCGAACAATACATCATTGTGTTGTTTGTGTGATAAAATCCTTCTTTATACCCGCGTTCAACACCCTATTCCATTCTCTGTTCTCCCGCCACTTTGCCTGTTCCCTCTCCCACCAAATGGTTGCTAGCTCAATGTCACAGTGCCGGTGCAAAGACAATTAAGGTGCATAAATATGTAAACATGTCTGTGGAATCTCTGCAGGAGGAACATCGTATAATGACATGTTCTGTCCTCGTTGGGCTAATCCCCAAAATGCCCCCGAATTAGAAACCTGAATGACGACCAATAAGGCACAGATGGTCAAACTCTGGGGGCAAACAAGTCACTTCTGATGCTGCCTGGATTCCTTGCGGCATTGCTCTTCTTGCCAATGATACAGGCAAACACTGGCGCGCGCACACACACACACACACACACTAATGCCACATTTAGGTCCAAATGCCAGGTGCTAGTCGCACAAACATGTACACAGGCATGTATGCTTGCACACTGAACACACACACAAAGACACATTACCTAGCCAGATGCCACCCCAGCCCAAGGGGGTGATCATGGTCAAGAGTAGAAGGTCAGGTCTTGGCAGGCCAGTTAGGGGCAAACCAAGGCACTGACTCGCTCTGTTCCCTGTGTGCTTGTGTGTCCACGTGTGTGTGTGTGTGTGTGTTTGTGTGTGTTGAGAGCTGTTGTCTCAGGTAATATGTCCAGCGAGGCTCTGTGGCAGATGTCCACCATTTGTCTTATGAGGCTGATGTATAGAGCCTCTCACTGAGGGGAGAGAGAGAGAGAGAGAGAGAGAGAGAGAGAGAGAGAGAGAGAGAGAGAGAGAGAGAGAGAGAGAGAGAGA
>JAOEGT010041780.1:10149-22345 GCA_025447795.1 Speoplatyrhinus poulsoni | reverse complement strand
ATATACACACATATATATACACACATATATATACACACACACACATATACATATATACACACATATATATACATATATACACACACATATATACACATATATACATATATATATACATATACATATATATACATATACATATATACATATACATATATACATATACATATATACATATATACATATACATATATACATATATATATACATATATACATACATATACACATATATACATATACATATATACATATATATATACACATATATATATATACATACATATACATATATATATATACATACATACACATATATACACATATATATACATATACATATATATATATATACATATATATATATACATATATCTAACTAGGCGTACCAGTGCGACTTGCAAGTAAATGGGCTGCTTTTATATAACACTTTTATCCAAAGCGCTTTACAGTATTTTGCCTCACATTCACATTCATACACGAATGGTGATTGCTGTCATGCAAGGTGCGAACAACCGGGAGCAGTTAGGGGGGTAGGGGGTTAGGCATCTTGCTCAAGGATGCTTACAGGTAGGTCAACACCGGGGTATGAACCCATGACATTCCGGCTGGGAGCCCAACACCCAGAGCACTCGATCATCCTGTCCCAAGTATGTTCACGTTATATTATTATTACTATTATTATTACCGCCACTGCCACGCCGTTGCTTCATGAAGTCTAAAATATGTGGAGCTGTCCGCTTATTGCATTCAAATTAATGGTTGTCCGCTCTCTCTCCTCTTGGCTGTAACGTTTGTATCGCCGTACGGGTGGTGCTCCTTCTCACCGTTCAGTTCTACTTTGGATTACTAAACTCTGGCTTTCAGTCTTGCAGCCATCACTACATTGAATGCGCTCTAGTTATACACCGGACTTAACACTCAACTACCGCAATTAATTTCACTTGTTAAGTTGTGTGGGTAATATGGGTTTGTGTCATCAGCAAACACCTATACCTAATGCAGCCTTATTGCGCACGTGTGAACACAGCGCACCAACCTGGTTTGGCGCTCCCGCTCGCCTGGGCACGGGCTGAACACCAGGCTGTGTTCCCCACGCTCTCCTTGGCTGCTCGTACGTCTGGACTCTCACAGTTCTCCAGTGTCTGGAAGGGGTCGGGGGGGCTGTCGACCGCCATCTCTGCCACAACGTATGCTGAGGCGGCCTTGGTGACGGCACACCTCATGGCCTTCCTCCTCTCCTTGGAACCGTCGTCGTCGTCGCTGTCGCTCATGTCGTCGAAGCCAAAGTATTTGATTTTGTAGTTGGAGCCACTGGGCGTGTGCTCCGCTGTGGTCTCCTCTGATTGGGTCTCGCCGTCATCGAAGCCAAACAGGTCCAGCTTGCTTTCCTTCTTCGACTTGCTCTGGGTCGGCCTGACCCTGGAAAAAAAAATGGAAAGCTCACATAAACACAGAAGGGAAATTGCGGCTTGCTGCCAGCGCTATGCTTAGCCAACGATTAGGCAGTGGTAGCTGATGAAATATTGAGTGGCTTAGTATTGTGTCCTGCATTAGGATAAGGTGTAGTAAAATGTAATTTTTATTGTATTTATTCAATGAACTATAAACTGTCTATGTATTAATTAATTATTTTAATGGCTGAAGGCCGCCATCGGGAGCGTCGATGTGCGTCAGACTCCTCCAGTGGGTGTTGCCCCGTTAAAAAGAACTAGTTCTAAAACGCTGGCGTCTCTTGACGTGCATCGACACCTTCAGTAGGCGGTTTTGTCACAGAAATACAAAACAACATCCAAATTTAGTTTGAAGCATGAGGTATTGCTATGTCCTTCCTGTTAACAGACCACCATTTACAGCAAGACTAGAGTGACGTTCTGTTCTCCAGCGGTAGTACCTGGGTTTGGTTACAGCTGGTTCACTCTTCTTCCTCTGCCACACAGCCTCTCCCACCTCTGTTGAGACAACAGCCGTAGCCGCGCTTACACTAGGAGGCGCACTGCTGCTGTTGAACTCCTCCGCCGCGCGGTCTTGGATGGTGACGTTGCACATAGACACGCAGGATGGGTGGAGGACCGTGTAGTCCCTCGCTCGGCCCCGGCCAGCCCCACCCACCGCGGTAGTCTTGCCGCCAACGTCGGACGAAGGCTTGGGATCGCCGGCGCCAAGCGTGCCGCCGCCAGTGTCGCTGCTGGAGTCTGAGGCTTTGCCACAGCCCTGTTTGTTGGGCCTCCGGTACGTCCGACAGTTTGAGTTCCTGAGCAGGGAGGACGGGGTGTGGGAGTGGTCCTCCGGTTCAGACGGCTCCACGGGCATGTCAGAGTCACTCCCCACATCCTCGCTCTCACAAGGGATGGGAAACCGTGGCGGTGAGGGGGGCTTCCTCTCAATGGTCTGGCCCAAGATGAGGCTGTGGCCCAACCCGTAGCTGGCGGTTGTGCCCCCCGTCGAAGCCCACAGTGTGGACGGAGGGTTGCGGGGCTCCTGACTCGGGGGTGGCAAGGGAGAGCCCAATCCCATAATAGCATCCCAGCTAGAGTCATATGCTGCAGAGTCTGCCTTGGCCTCTGTCTTCAGTGTGGTGGTTTGGGCCAGGGGTTGTGTGTCGCTCTCTGAGGCATTTCGGTACCAGGAATAGCTGTGCTGCTTCTCTGGTGGTAACAATGAGCTCTGTTGACACTTGTCTACAGAGAGGAAAACAGAGGTTAGGTTGGTTTATGGGGTTCTCGTGTAGAATCAATTCACTGTCTAGTATTACGACATTCATTTTAAAATTAAAAGAAGCATACAACGTTAGGCAAAACATGAATTTGCAATGTGCACAATTCAGTGTCATCCACAACCACCTATAATGCAAATTATGTGATTAGTGCAGCTATCTTCTAGGCTTGCATGTGCAGATAATATGGGACAACTGAGCAATAAGAGGAAATTGATTCACAGCATCAAAGAAATTCTGCTCGCTTTGCACAAGAATTGTGGTTTCTAAACAAGTGGGAATAAGAGCAAAGGCACAGCCTAAAAGTAGGCCGTTTCGTTACTTCACTTCTGTGCAGACGTCAATTCAAAGACAATCACAAAACGGAAACATCTTGAGAATGAGCATCAGCTTTGCCCTCCGACACCACACAATAAAAGAGTAGTCTAAAAACAGCAAGCAGCTCAATTCCTATGTTTTGTGATCCTGTATTGTTCCCTTTAAAAAGGACTTTGTATTGTTATCCTACATGTGCACATGACTTGACCATGACAGTCCTGCATAATCAGATGTCAGAGCAGTGGACTGGCAGTACTGGAAATACTCAAATCAACATATGAATTGTTTCAATATACTTTTCCAGAGCGTGTTAAATTGTGGATGCTATTTAAAAGGTTTTAAATAACATTTAAAACCCCATTTACTAGGAAATGACATGGCACTGCTAGAAACAGATTATCATACAGCATATGTGAGCAGAAGAAGATATAATGAAAACTGCAACAGTGACTTGTATTCCTGTAGGCTATTATTTTCACAATGTCACAGCTCTCTTCCAGCACTCGTAAATGGCAGTTACATTATCTGTGAATGATACATTTCAGCAAACTTCCTGCCATTATGTATAGCCAGGGTGGGAAATTAGCACCCGCCAAATGCGGGTAGTTTTTCAGAGTGGCGGTTAATTTTGCCTTGTATACCAGCCACAGTGGCGGGTGGAATGTCAAAGAAATTTGAGATTTTTTTCATTCATTCATTCATTCATTCATTCATATATATACACATATAAAAAATACTGTCTGTCAGTTTGACAGATTACACTGAGGGCAATGCTACCAGTCCTGAAGAGGGGACGCCAATTTCATAGTCTGTAATTTAATTGTTGAACCAAACGTGCTGCGATCAACACCAACTGCAGCTAGCGTAGTAATAGGCGGTCTTGTTTTCACAGTGGGGCCGTCCAATCGAACCTATACTGAGAAATCAGCAAGGCGCAGACTCCTCCCCTCGTTTCAGTGCCGAGAGATGAGAGTCAAGCGGCCTGTAAAATCCGGTTGTAAACAAAGCCTGCACGAGGGTGTTTTCTCTGCGTACAGATGAATATTTGACATGACAGCTGAAATCTTAAATGTATCAATGCATCTGTGTATTGTAGTCTGTACCTGTGTGAGAAAACACGAATGCGCAATAGAGCTAGTAAAGTAGACTGATTATTAACAGACGATTTAGCTGATGGGTTCCGACCGAGATGGAATTCAATGTAGATCACATTAATTTGATGTCAAGAGGGTCCGTAGCGCACTACATTACATGTTTCCAAGTTTGCTGTCCATCTGTCTGGCGCCAACATAACATTAGCAAGAAGAGGGGAGATCGGCTACATCCATGAGGGAGACTTAACGTTTAGCTTGGACTTAGCTTAGACTTGAGACAAACCATTATGTGGATTTTTATAGTCGAGCACAACTTTGAATCCCTTACTGTAATTTGGAGAAATTTAAATTATATCGTCCACCAGCCAAACATGAGTTTTACATGGGAAAGTTTTTCGAAGAATAAGTTGATAAACCGGTAAGCATACTGAACATTTGACCAAAGGATACCGCCGTGCTCATATGAAGAGAAATGTGAGGCTTCTGTTTTGGTAAGTGAATGCATATTGTAGGCTATGTATAGGTTTTAAGTCAGCTATTCCTCTGTATTCGCACAGCGGTGATCTGTGGTCGCTGTCTCTTCTTTAGAAAAAAATACATTTACTAAATTGCATTTCAGGGTCAGGTTTCACCCAAGACTACATCAACCATTAAACCAACGTCAGTCTCCTCATCCATTTAACATTGACTATGTCCTTACAATGCATAGTGCAATGTGCCAGTGAATGCAAACCCAATAATAACAGTGGACACCACATATTTTAGGTTTAGTAACAGAGACAATATTTTGACATTCCAATTTTTGAGCGCCATATTTTTTTATTTTTTTATTTTTAACCGAAAGCAAATCTAGTGGCATAATATTGTTAATAGTATTCTTGCCGCAACATAATGAAGACAGTAAAAAACGAATGGCTGTATTCTGCTGCTCCCCAGTGTGTCATCTGGAAGAGGATTCATGGCAGATACATAGGAAGCTGAAGGTTTGCACTTGCTTTCAGGAACCCGAGGGAGAACAACTTGAAAGCACACCACGGATGCTCTGGGATGTTTTGCCTACCATAAAATCAAGATTGATATTACATCAATGTGTGTGCGTGAATACTGTATACTTAGTGTCTGTCCTGGGGTGTCCATTTTAAGTGTGGAAGGTTTTTTGAAACGTGCATGACTTTCACTAACATTAGCCTACCTTCCACCCACCAGAGTGGAAAGTGTCCACCAGAATTTTAACGTGTAGAGTCCTTTTCTTTAAAGGACCCATTACATGAAAACCAAGTATTTCTAGTTGTTTTTGGAATTAGCAATGTTGATGTGACACAGAGAAGTAGTAAGCCTTTCAAATTGGACTGTTAGCTTCCTGGTCTGTATTGGCTAAAAAACAGAGCGAGGCGGGGAAACAGGCAAATGAGAGAAAAGTGCATATGTTGCTTAATTACTGCAGTTTGTTTGGTAACGCCCCTATGAGGATATGGCCACCTATGAGGATATGGCCACCTACGTGGTATTCATCAAAATATACAAGGCAAGGAACTGATGTTGATCGCCAGTACACAAACCGTAAGTAAAAGTTTAATGTTTAACATTTGCAGGTGACCAAATCTGTAAATCTATTTTTTGATACAGTAACTGCAGGCTATCATAGCATAAACAAGTAGAGTCTGCAGGACAGGCATATTATCAAGAGTGATGTGCACATCAATAACTACATTAGATTAATATAGGCTATTGTTCAGAAACAGTACACTGATTAGAAATAGGCTGCTTAAATAATGTTGTGTTGATTTAATTAACCCAAACATTGCTCATTGATAAAGACAGGCTCGTGTGTCATACCGAAATTGTATCCCCTGCCGGAAACGCATTGCCGTTTTTGGTACCGCGAGTAATAATGCTTTTATCTTGGTCAGTGATCTGTCACACAAAACATTTAACATTATGTCCGTAATAATAACAAAGATAGAATATGTCTTTGTTTTTAACTTTAACGTTTCTTGTTTAACCGAAAATCACTGTGTGTTGTTGCTAGCTAGCAGCTATCTATCATAAATCTGTAGCGGCAAGAACGGCTGCGGTTTCGTGCTATGTAACCTTCATTCATGAATTGATACGTGCTTATGGGTACATGGCTGTTTAGCAGGCAAGGATGGCTGCGATGTTGTGCTATGGTTTAATTTAACCTTCATTCATTAAATAATGTGTTTAGTATATACATAACTGGTTATCAAAATGTAACACCATCCTACACAGGACTGTGTGACCAAGCTGCTGCTGTGTTTATGAGGTTGACACGAACAACAATGAACTACATTCTTCCGCCTGTATCCTTTACTGTGGTCTGGACGGCGAGGCGAAATTCATGCGTAATATTAACACCTTGAAAATAAATCATATGTGGTCCAAAACCCATAAAACTATGTTCTAACCGCGTTTGAGTAGCCTGGTACCGTACTAGCAGTAAAGCAGTCATAGCCTCACGTCAACACAGCTACGTAGAAGTCGGGGCAGGGTGGGCAGTGGCTTGTTAAATTTAAAGCAACAGTCACTGAAATCAGACAGTTATCTAAAGAGTTGTTGTATGATGTGCTATTCCACATAAACTATGTGGTATTTTAATCTAAACTTGTGAACTGCATTGCATTGAGAAGTCAATGAACTGTGTCAACAAGTGAAAAGGAGCATCAAATGAATCCTTTAAAAAAAATAAAATATCAGTTTCTTACAGAGCTAGATTTATAAAACACACTGATAATGCCAATAAAATATAAATAATCTTAGACAGTTTGTCCTTTAGTACTAGCCCTTGATAATACTGGGCTAGAATTGGATAAGGCCCTTCACTTGATAAACTACTGCCATTACATGCTGTTGAGCGTGGTAGTCCTTCATGAGCCGTTCTGAAAATGGTAGTGTTTTTGGTCAAGGACTTTCCAGATGTTAATGTGTCAAGTCCACATGGAGGTTTCCACGACATCCGTTCCAATTAGCCTAATTATTCAGAGTATAGTGCCGTAGTGTTCAGGGAGTAGTGGATTATCAAGAAATTGATTCTGTCTACTCCATGGAAATTAGTAAATATTAATTATTTAAATTAGAAACTGTAAAAATACTTGTGGTATAATATAGTGGTATAAGTGGTATAATAGGTATAATATCATGTTAAGTTACAATCCAATACAAGATAGGTCTACTCATCTGCTTAGTCATAGCCTAAATGTTATAGAATGAATAGAGAGAAATATCAGTTTTAAATATCATGTGTCATACCGTGCCTTATATTCAATGGAAGGTTAACCATATTTTTGTCAAGTCACTGACTTGTCATTATGCCCTCACTGTGTAATGGTACAATGAAAATATTTTAAGCATTAAAAGCATGTATATCAATCATGAAGAATGTTATTTTACCTGACTGGGACCACCCCATGAGGCTGGCTTTATTTCCAATATCTAGGGAGTATCCTGGCCTCTCAGCCTGGGGAGGCTCTGCAGAAGCTGGCTTGGCCAGAGAAGCCTTACTGCTTGCATGTGTGGTGCTGCGTGAGGTCACAGGCTTGGATTCCTCATCGCTATCAAAACCAAAGGGGTCCTCTGAGCTCTCGTCAGAGACGCGGGGCCTTTTGTGGTCCAGCACGGAGTCGTTTTTAGCCACCCCAATGCGCTTGGAACCCACCTTGGCCTTATAGGTGGTCTCCCCCCATTTGGTGCTGAGGGTGGCTCTCTTGTTGGACAATACCTCATCAAATTTAGACGAGCCCTCCCCTCCCTTCCGGCTGTAGGTTTTACCGAATCTGGACGTCATTGTTGCATATGGGTCATATTTTCTGAGACAGCAAACAAAACAGAAAGATGTTTGTCATTATATAGGCATGTGATTAAAGATGACAGCTTTTTTTTGGTAAATTTGACCAAACATACTGTATAGTCATATATTTCCATTATGTATGGATAAATGTGTCCATATGTTTTGTCTGTTTGATAATTTCATATTCAAGTTAAAATCTAAATATTTTATTATTTTAAGGCCTGTATAGCTAGGCTACACATTGACGGTGTAATTCCAAGATAATGAATTGCACAGTAATGTTACCGTACTTCAGTTTAAAGGTGATTTGTATTATTCAACCACCAAATGATCTGACCTGAACTATTAATATCAAGCGTCTCCATTTGTCAACAAATGTCTAAGGTCAATTATTCCGAAGATGGATAAAAATATTTAAAAAGACAAGTTTAAAATATGTGAACAAAACAACGTACCGGTATACCACTGGTCTGAATTAAACTGTACAGGGTATTCGTACCAGCTCACGATCATGTAACTTAGCCAGCTGATGTAGCATAACACAGCTAACGTAATGTCACCCGTCAATGAATCCAGCTAGTGCGCTGTGGTCAGAGGATGCTAACTTTGTAGAAGAAAAACTATGAAAACAAAACATAACATAGATAACACCTAGGCAAAACACTTAAAACACGTCATATTTTTAATCGTGTGCTAAAGTAATATTAATAATTACACACCAACGACTAATGTCGTCTGCGTCTAACGTTGTTATATCTAATACATCTAACGTTAATAGCATGTAGCTAGTACCGTACTGTAGCATGCTAGGTAGCTCAGAAAGAGCCCATAACCGAGCTAGCTTAAAGCTAATTAGCTATTTAACAATAACTAACGAACTTGCGTCGTTTTGACCATAACAGCACAATGAGAAACAATTGTCGATTGATATTTTCACAAGGACTAAAAACAATTTAATTAAGTCAATATTTCGACTTACATTGTGGCGTTAAATGGCCGTTCCGCACTAAACAGTCTGGAGGCGGCCGCTAAATTCACATACGGTACGGTAGAACTGGGCCTCGTTCACTGCTTCCTCGAACAATATAAACAAGGCTAAACTGACACCGATAACGGAAAATTGGTGGCTTTAAACCACCACGACGATTGTCTTAGATCCAGATAGAGGTTATTAAATATAGTCGCTGAATTAGTTTTCCACTAGATCAGTCTATTTTCAGTCTAATCCACATTCGATTGTCTCTTCTGTGTAGGAACCACGAAGGCTTACATTGGATTCCCCCTCCTTGTAGATACCAGTGACGAGTTCAGGGTCTACTCGTACACTTCTGCGATCGTTAACGATTATTTGTTTAGGACCTAAATATTATTAAAATGTACGGTCTACAATACTTTAGGTTATTGTAGATCGTAAATTGTAATAATATTTAAACAAGTTAGTTTTCTAACTATAATTTTTTTAATTATTGTTGTAGGATAAGGCTATCATTGTGAAGTTGTACAGTCATTTTAATTTTCGAATGTATGTTATTAATTTAAAATGCATAATACATATAAACATAATTATTTCATTTGTGACATAAATAAAATCTAAAATGTACATCGAGTGAAGTTACTCGCTAAGAATGTTTAACAATTTTTCGAGGGTAACCGAATGCGTCTAAAGGCAGCAATCCAACCAACGAGAGAGAACTTTACATGTGATGCTGAGGTTGTACAGCATTTCCAGTATTTGTGTCTGTGATAGGCTCATCAGTGACGTCTCGTTTCACGTCATTGGGCTTGTCGACAGTCCATAAAACCTAGAAAAGTTTTTTTTTATTATTATTATTATTTGAAATTTGATGTATGTTGATGGTGAAAAATATTAAATAAAAAATGTAAATAAATAAAAAAGCCTAGAAACGAACACAAAATAGAATAGTTTACATGTTTAGTTTGTAGAATGGTTGCGATCAGTGTACAGTTATTTCCATGGCTCTGGTTGCGATGTAACGGTTTGTTTAGGGATATGTTTACAGCGTCATATAATTAAGTATTATATGACTGGTAGCCATACGTGCCCAATAGCAACACATTGTTTTTTTATTAGAAAAAATACATCACAAGCCTGCAGTAGGCTACTGCCGTAACGTAGCCTGTCAGTGATATCCTAACCTGTTCCTAGACTACACAGGATATTTAATGTTAGCAATGTTATTGTAATTCATAATCGCAGAAATGCGTAATAATTTAAAGTTGCCAGCCTGAATCTAAATCTCATGCCAAACACGACAGGGACGGAGACGCTGCGTAATAATTCAAGAGCACCTGGAGGATTACCGGTATGTCAACATTAACGGCTCTCCTGAACTTGACTGCAAAAACTGGCATTTTATTGTAAGCCTTCAGTATAAACTGGTTTGACGACAGTATTATGCAGTTTCATGCAGTAGCCTATCATGCCAAGTAAAGAACGATTAATTGAGAGAGCTCAAAAGAGAGCAGTATCTGTCATTGCGTGCTGTCCACAGATCGGTGCTGAAAGTACGGGCTATAGCTCTTCGTTCACGTGTTGGAGAATCGGTAATAGTTTGAAATCAGAGCTTTGACCAATTCCCACACAGCTTGCTAAATATCACTGAGTTTACTTTAGCCTACAGAATGCATATTGTTAAAGCTGTTAGCTGATTGGAAAGTTGAATCTAAACAATCCGGTGACTATGGCTAGATCTTTGCTTACAGGAGTAGCCATATTCACTATTAGATCACCAGTAGGCTAGCCTAATTAGTCTAATTATTATTAGTAGGCCTATAAGCACTGGTTGTTTATTGTTGATGACACCTGGATTACATTTCCAGGTTGATCAATGATGTTAAGCAACTATTTCTCCATTGTTCTTCAGACTCACTAACATCAGGAGGAGACAGCACAGCAAGCTGCATGGACAGGCTCACTTTCTGAGGTCACCTGAGATGAATTTATTGCGGAGGTCCGTCAAGCCCTGCAAGATAATTGGTGTGTATGTGTGTCTGTGTGTGGAACTATCTGTTACTTTGTTTCTTGCATGTGTGCTTGGACACAACAGCATCCCTGATCTCGGAGAGCTGCTTCTCACTATCTTGCCAGAGGACCTAAAATGATCCCAACCATTGTTGACATGCACCCTGCTGTGTCTGTCTGCTTTTGTGGAGTGGCCAGGTCAACCTGGCAGTCAGCCTGAACTCATCAAAACTCCCAAGTTTCCAATGAGCTCTAAGCCAGACATAAATCTGTGCGTGCTATTCTGCATTGGCTGTGCCAGCAACAGCTTGCTCAGCCAAAAAAAAATATCTGCTTTACTGGACCAGGAGGGGTTGCATTTTCATACAACAGAATGTTCTAGAGTTGAATGGTTCTGGGGCAAAATCCTCGCCAACCTGGTGTTGAGAACCTGGCAGAAAGTCCCAGTGGCACCTGGAGAGATCAAGCATGGCACAGCCTCCAAGCAGAGATTGTCAGAGGATTTGGCGTGCACTCTGGCAGTGCCATCCTTTTGAACAGTTAGGCTTTTGACAGCCACCAGATAGATACTGTAGGATCCCCTGTGGGGCACAAGAAAGACTGGAACAAAGACAGGGATGTGTTGAAATGAGTGGCAGAGGGATGAACAAAGATAAAGTGGAGGGAGAACAGCTTGGCTGTTGGCTGTTTAACCCTTTCCAAACATAGCTAGCAGACATATGTTTTATAGCGTTTCATGTTTCTCATTTGTCCTAAACCCGTGCTCTCTTTATGTTGTTTTTTTGTTTATTTTTGCTTATTTTTCTTTTTATTATAAATTCTCCCCTTTTTTTCTCTTCTTATTTAGAGCAGTGTTAAATGACACACGTTTCCGGCCTTGACTATAATCTATAACTGTTCTGGCTCCACTGGTGACGCAGATCTAGGACCATTCTGGTGTTAGTCTGAATCCCAACAATGTTTTGGTGCTGTATTCTTAGTTTCTTACTTACTATTACTCCTGATTTCTTCATGTTCCAGGTTTTCCACTTTCCTCAGAGGGTCAGTGGGGAGAATAGGCCTGTTTCTTGTCTAGCTAGAGTAAACTACCAATCAGAGGCCACCATGCTTTCTCAACCCCAGAGCTGGTAAGATAGAAACTTTATTAATAGTAGATGTCCATGTAAAAATGTTTACACTTTTAACAGTGAAGTACTGTATATTTGAATGTGTACGCTGCTTGATTGCATTATAGTGCTCACAAAACCAAAATGTCCATTGTTTATCATTTGAAATTATACA
>JAOEGT010041780.1:2649-5149 GCA_025447795.1 Speoplatyrhinus poulsoni | reverse complement strand
GAACACGTGGTGTTATACTACGTTGTGTGTGTGTGTGTGTGTGTGTGTGTCTTCTCCCTCTCACATGTTCAACTCTCTTCTAGCTTATAGTACCTGTCTCTCATCTGTTAACACCCCATCTTCCTTTAATTGCAGCTTTACACTTCAGGGGACATGAGATTGACAGATTTTTCACAGCAGGCAGTGCGTTTTGGCTTGGTCATTGAAAAGGTGTGGTATCTTATCTAAAGACAAAATAATGAATATAATATAGACGGACAATTCAATAATCTGTGATCTTACAAATAGAATGATAAGCATGTGAAGTATCATATCACTGAGCGCTGATGTCGTGAGTTTATTGGACTTATCTACTCATCTTCTCAGGAACCCCAGTATTGTACCCGGAGCATTGAACTGTATGGATTTAATTTTATCCTCAAAGCAGCCATTATGAGAGACATAGACACACATGGCTTTTCACTGCAGGTTAGTTAAAACTCACATACCCACACTTGAAAGAAAATAAAAGCCTTGGAATAAATAGACTGACTGTCTGCTACACACATTCAACATTAACTTATTTGTGTCACCACTAGATGGCAGTAGTTGCTAAGTAATTAACAATTACACAAAGTATAGTATAATAATGCAGAAGCAACTAACCAGTATGTCAGGAAAATTTCTGTTACTGTGGAAAATGTCTGTCACTGTGATAAATAATTTATTTCATGCCGTTGTGTTTATGTAGATGCTTAATTTTTTCTGCTGTGTCTATCCGTCGATCGCTTTCTCTGTCGAACTTCTACAGAGGATAATGCATGACACACATGAAGACGTGTGTGAGAGAAGGCCCGTGTCAAACCGTTCAACAATCTATCAGATCAAAGTACAAGCTTGGGTTGGCAGCCAATGGCAGGAGTTCTCCAGTGGTATAATCACACAGGTGTTTGGAGTGACAGAGGGCACACCCCAAAGTAAAGTAAGTTAATTAAAAGCATATTAGGTTTAGCATAGGCATATACAGACAACGACCATAAAAGCATTTGCCAGCAGTTACTGTGAGTGATGTTGTTGGCATTTAGTCAGGCCATCTCCTTTCCATTGAAGAAACCACCCCCAAACAACCCCTCCTCTCCTCTATAGGTATTCAAGGTGAAGGGACTCCGAATGCCCATCTTTGTGACCTTTGCGCTTGCCTTTGCATCAAGTGACCCTTAACTGCTGGCTGGCCCCTTGGAGCAGCAACTGAGCAAAACGAGATAGCGTAAAATTGTTTTTGAATAAAGGGTTACAAACACACACTCTCTTTTGGGAAATCTACCATGGTGTGTATGGTCGGCCTACACTTTCTGTTTTTAAAGTGCTTTATACATATTGGTTGATTGATTGATTGATTGATTGATTGATTGATTGATTGATTGATTGATTGATTGGTATGGCTGTCTGAATATTCTAGCAGCGTAGTGCTTCCTCAACTGTTAAAGGTAAACCTTCAGTACAGTAACTTCATCGGTTTGACCGGTACTACTGTAACCCTGTAAGATACAGACACGCGTGTGTGTGTGTGTGTGTGTGTGTGTGTGCGTGCGCGTGTGTGTGTGTGTGTGTGTGTTGGTGGTCTGAACCTACTTCCAGCTGTGAAAATGACCCGAAACAGCAATTCATTTTATTCAACAAGAGATTATGAAATATATTTACAGCAGGGAAATTTAAGTAAAGACAATTTCTTACATTCACATGAAATGTGTATATTTATAAATAGATGTCCTTGCATAATGTATACTTCATAATATAGTTACATGCTCACGGGCACTTGGGAAGAGTAGATGGTTGTTGAAACATTAGGCCTATTGAGCGAGGCAAAATAAACAAACGCATCACAGTGCAAAACAGCACAGCTCTAGCAACTATTTAACCATCCTGGAAACAGCTTCTCAGGGCTCTTACAATGCACCATAGCTATTGTTCCATGATCTCCAACATGAAGGGAAGAGGAAACACGGTTTCTCTGTGCTCTATATATTTTCTCATGGGCAGGGGGCCACTGAGGAAACCCTGTCTTCCATTGGTTCACACAGTAGAGTGCATTTATGCATTATACAATAATATACATACTGCTTTCAATAACTCTAATGGAGATTTAGAGAGGGCTTATTTACCCTATTGTTTGAAACTACTAAAACTCATAATATTTTTATGTATGGGTTACAAATACATTATATTCTCTGCTATCCATTAGACTAAATATCACTATTTGATATTCCTCATGTTTACAGACAGACATGTTTACAGTGGTACCAAATGATATGCCCTATATTACTGTACAGTAGTACAGTAATAAATGAGGTTGAACTCCCATACGAGAGGCCATGTAGGCCATACTTCTCAGCTATACTCTCATATACACAATCAAACCCTCTCATATACACTACCAAATCCTCTCTCATATATCCAGCCCTCTCTCATACACTATCAAACTTTTCATATATACTATCAAACCCTCTCTCGTATATCAAAC
>JAOEGT010041779.1:0-38670 GCA_025447795.1 Speoplatyrhinus poulsoni | reverse complement strand
ACGTTAATCTACGCAGGAATTGCCCGCGACCAGTGCCTCGGTAGATGGGGAGATAGCCTCTATTTTCGCCAGGCTAGCTCGACAGAAAGCAGGGCAACGCCGCCACAGCAGCCATCAAATCGTTTGGGATTACGCAACAATTTCAGCGCATGGGCCGCTGGATTTTCTAAACGCTGCGCTCCACTTCAGGCCACACAAAAAGTGTCAGACGTTCCCTCCCGTTCCACAGAGCACCGGGCTAGTTTTACAGTAGCTCATGCAGCTTACTGCACTCTCTAGCCTCGCTTTCCTAAAACCTTTATGGCCGTAGAACTAATTTGTTTACTCTCCCCCCAGCCTCGCTACAATACATCCTCCTTCCTGCGCTGCACAGTCGAGTGACTGCATTTATGCTAAATGCAGCCCCAGTTTTTCTGAAATTTTTGGTTCTTTTTAGTATATGTTGCTCAAGCCGATAGTTTATTATTACACTCAATGACACGTAGATCGCTCAGAAGATCCGGACTTCACTTCCCATCAGTTCTTGCGCATAACATCCGTTACATTGAAAATGCATCCGTTACAGCAAGAATCCTCACATACACATACGTGAAATGCACTCACACACACTATACTAAATACCTCTCACATATGCTAGTGAGAATGAAACCCTCTCACGCATTACTAAATGAATTAACCCGTTCACACTCCTAACTGAAAATTATTTAATTCACTAGTGTGTGTGCGAGGTTGAGTTCTTAATAGTATATATGAGAGACGTTTCTACTAGTGTGTGTGTGAGGTTGAGTTCTTAGCAGTATGTATGAGAGACGTTTCTACTAGTGTGTGTGTGAGGTTAAGTTTGAGTTCTTAGTAGTATGTATGAGAGACGTTCAGCAACGAATGCGAGAGATTCTTACTAGTGTTTGTGAGAGGTAAGATGTTTTTAATGGTATGTATGAGTGGTGAGTTTGAATTATGGCCTACACGGCCCCCCATAGAATTGTGTATGCCTTCATATCAGAATACAATCCATAGCCTTCATAGTACTTTCAGTAAGGTGTGTAACGATATGAACGCCACTGCTATACGAGTTACCTAAAGCTATTGCACCGCCAGAAGCGGTGTTTACTTTGCGGAAGCAATAATACAGACACAAAGCCTATAAGCACTACTATTAGCACATAAAAGCACACATTATAGTAATATTTTAATTGCAGGAGGTTTTCTCAACACTGTGTTTAATAGAATTTTAAATGGTTCTACTAGTAATATGCTGATGCCACACTACAGAATATAGAATAACATGTGGAAAGGCTATAATTTATATGATTATACCATTGAATGCTAATCAAGTTATATTATGTCAATCATTAATAGCATTGTTATTGCTGACTTTTTGTCATCTTAATAGCAACCATTTATACATTATACGTATTAGAACTGTTTTTTACGTATACACAGAGACACTATTTGAACACATTTCCTTTCTGGAGAGGACAGTTGGTTAGAGTGCCAGATCAGTTGTTAAATATATCTTGTGCATGTTAAGATGACGTAATCCAAGAGCTGCTAAGGTCAGCACTATCTGGGTATGTGAATGGATATCACCTATAATGATTCCCCTGCAAGAAAAGGAAAATTACATCCAGGGCCCTTGTCAGACAAATCCAACTCAATGGACATTTAACGGCAGAATACTGATTGCCACTTGTAGTGGAAACTGACGGATGTCTGCTATAATTGGCTGCAGCCACATTCTTCAGATACACACTCTCACAGGGTCTTAGCATTTGAATCAGTTGCACTTTATCTTGCAAGTGAATATAACAGACACCAGACAAACGGAAAGACAAGTTGGTGCCGATCAGCCGCTTGCATTCGAACACGAGATTGTGATCACATTATGGAAGTTAGCTTTTTCACACATTTACTTTCTTTCTTTTTCTGGACCTTTGATCCAGAATTGAGTTGTTGAGTAGAATTAAGTGTTAAAACAAAAACACATTGCCAGACTACAGCCAGAAAAAGCTTTTGACTTGTCGTAGGCAATAGCATGAGGCTAACACTGCCTCGGTTGGAACCTGGAGTCCCACCGGATGCTCGACTGTAATAGATTCACGGGGGCTGTTGCCTACCCTTCTAAAATATGCTCAGTATACTGCACTTTGAATAATACATGGAACAAGGCACCTGAAAAATGCATTTGTACTTTAGATGTACAGTATATATATATTTCATACCCACGTAAAATCTATTACCATTTCTTGTACAACTCCACAGACACACACGGTATTTACAAAACAAACACAGCAAAACAGAGGTTAAACAAAGCAAAACCTGCATCACAGCCAGGCAGTGCATGCTGGGAAGGCGCGAGTTGGTCCTCATGTTTGTGCTGTGTGGTCCATAGTGTGGGTTTGGCATCGGATCAGGGAACACGTGCGTTAGGCATGTGGCTATTTTTACCAGCTGGTCCCTGCCAGCACAAAGCTAGGGGGAAGCCAAACCAGCTCTAGATTCACCTTCTCCTTCTCCTGTTGGTCGACAAGGTGCACACACACACACTCATAAGCAGATGCACATATATACTTCTAAATTTTTGGCTTGCATTCCAATAATGTTGTGGATGTTTTTTTTTTATTTTATTCTATTGATGCTGTTATGTAATAAGTTCATTGCGCACGCGCACACGCGCACACGTCCTAGTTGTATTATTTACATCTGTTTGTTCAGGTAACTTAAAGTCACAGTAGGGCAAATTTATAGTCAACATTTCCAGCATTTGTCCTGACATATCGTCATCTGGCTGGAAACTGTACATGTACAGTAAATGTAATCTATAGAGGCCTACAGATGTCTATTATTTTCAATACAGCATCTGACTTCTTGATCCTGTTTCGGCACCATCCTTATTCCTCTCCAGTTCCCCAACACAACAAAAACACAGACATTTTGAGAACTTCATCACCTTCATCTCCTGAGTTGTCAGTCGACCAGTATGTATTCTGTAAAGCCCTTCTGTGTGAACATGAAAAGTGAGCCTTCTCATTGGATGCGGAATGTAAATGCCGAGGCCTACGTACGGCTATGCGTCAAAAGGAATGCACTTCTAATGACATTTGAAACTTGAAGACAAAATGAAAACGTGAAAAACATATGCTGCGTTCCAATGCCTGCTTATGGCCTTGACGCTCAAAATAGCCCTTTATTCGAAACCTTATGGCACATATGCACATACGTGCAGTCATGCACGCTTCCACACAGTGGTGTGTGCATTCACGGGAACATGTTTACGCTCAGCACACTACGCATTACACTGGAGACATCTGGGGCAACAAGTTGAGCTAATATAACCCGTTGTCACGGACTTTTAGATTGAGCTATTCATTTACAGTTCTCATGGTGATGTGTTGCTGAAAAATCACGTGTCAAATACTGCAAAATTAACTCCCTGAAGGGAGCCGCCAATCACTTCCAAAGTATTGATTCACGTGTGATAAATGTGGACCATGTTGTTGATCTAATCCTGACTCTGTTCCACATAGGCTTAGTTTATTTTTCACAATGTGACCTCCATGGCTGGACCCTCATCATAAGGTAGTTCCAACATTTACAGGTGCAGGCGTAAGAAGGAGCAGGGCAAACAAATGGGGACTGCAAAAGAATGTGTGAGTGTTTGTCCAACATGCTCTCTAGTCTCAACATCTGCACAAGGATCCCACCCTGAACGGCACAGAAGTACAATAGCCAAATACACACTCATACGTATTTAAAACCATGGGAAATGTAGTTCTAAGCCTGAAACAATGCTAACTATTACAGCCACTGAAGACACACCATTGTGTTAGATTTCTTCTGCAGTATACATATTTGAATTATGCAGAGGAGGTCTCCACCTCTCTCCATCACACTATATTCTTAAGAGGTATTCTCAAAACAAAGCATAATCTTAGCCCGGTTAGCTGGTGAATTATTCATTATGTACTGTATGCATTTTAGTTTTATAATACAATCTGTCAAACACACACATTTGTCATCTTATGAACTCTGGTCAGGTATAGAATTCATCTGGTATAATTAGTTTGGAATTGTCTCTAAGTAGTTCAGGGGGACGCATCATGGCTGTCTACCTCCACTTAACATCGCACTCTTGTCCCCTCCTCCAGAATACATGTCGGTTTAATAACGGACGGTCTGATTTGAATTCTAAAATATGTCCTGCTCTGCGTCCTCAGCCTTGAGATTGCATCTTCGTGGCAAACTCCTTTAGCGCCTTTTGACTGCATACAGTAAAAGATATGTTATTATCTTTCCAGAGAGGAACTCAAATTGATTATTATTCCATGTTTTGTAAAAGATGAGGAAGACTGGAATAATATTTTGTATTGAAATCAAAGTATGGATTAATTCATACAGTAGTAATAACAATAGCACTTAACAGATTTCTCGAACAGTTATTGGCGAATACAGCATTTTACATGCAAATGTGCTCACATTTTCTTGTGAAAAAATGGCATTCAATGACTCACTAAAATAACTATAAAGAGGACCTCTCAAGAGCCATACACCATTGGCGAATTGTTTATTTGCAAATAATATCTTACAAGAAATGTACTGCTGAATCAAACTGTAGTGAACTGTATGATGCCGATGCATAGTGATTTTCCTAACATTAATTAGAAAGCACACTTTTAGGCAATACTAAGTAATAATGCTTTACCACACATCAGAAACCTACCAACCATTTGCTGTGGAAGAGTGACCCTGTCAAACAAGTCCGTTTTATTTCAATACATGTATTTGTGGAGCATTGCATGGTGGGCGCCTGTGTTTCGGAGCTCTGTCAGAAAGCATTTTCAAGCTGTTGTAGAGTAATAAAGCGTTGCACTTTGAGAACTGAGAACGTGACCCACAAATAGACTGGTATATATCTGTATCTCATTCACCCATGAAAGCATTGTCTTTCCTCAGCGTGTCAACACAGACACTGTTGACAGTTGGAATGAGGTGTGGATGCAGCACCTTGTCAAGTCCGTCGTGATGGCCGGGACATCTGGCTTAAATTCAAACCGTTATCGCCGTTGGGCTATTTCCCCAGGATGAATGATACTTTTACAGAGAATATGCATTCTGTCAAAGGCCTATTATGTGCAGAAGCATCCTGGGTAATGCTGACAATTGTCTGCCTCCAGGGAACAGGCAGAAGAGAGCGGAGATAGCGTGGAAAGGAAAATGAAGGCAGAAAACGGCCCCGGCCTTCGTGCAGCTGTGTGTGTGCGTCTATACACACACGTGAACACACATCGTCTTAATGGGCAAAAAGATGAAAAGTGATAGAATCCATTTTGTGTGTTCTCTATGGCCCGTAGGCAACAGCAGGCCAAGTATGAGTTCAAGAAAACCTATATCTATAGGCTATCAATTATGTTTAATAATTATTGTGTCTTTGTTCATCTGCCTGTACTTTAAACGTACTCAGCTCCTTTTGACTTGGTTCTGTGTGTGTCCTGTGTGTTATTTACAATGGAAAGTTGTGTTTTTATTCAAGGTGAAAAACACTGGCGACATTGTGAGGGACAATGAGCGCAGCATGTGAAGTTGTAGGTTCGATCCTCATTCCCGCCCAAAGCAGCTTTCGTCCAATAATCAAATAGAGCACAGATCGAATGGCTGTGAAGATCAACATGTCAACATTGAGCTTCCTACTGCCGGCCCAACATCGAACTTGACCGCTGTTGCCCTCAGGCTGTCAACACTTATGTGTTGAAAGTGGTAGCGTGGGCTGCCTGTGTGAGAGCTAATGTTAGCTTTAACAACACACATTGGAGAACAGTGTCAGCACAAAAATAGTGTGTTACGGTTATGTCCACATCTGCGCACTATTCAAAAAACAACTGTGCTTTACATTGCTACCCTGATTTCCAAAATATATAATAAATCTAAACATAATACAACACATTATTGTGTGTATAATACTTATATTAAACATTAGTTTTCGTCATTAGAGCCCCCTAATAGTATAAAAACAAAATAAATTATTGGTGAAGCAGAACATATTTTAATTATAGTCTATAAAGAACTGCTACTGCCTCCTCAGATAGATGATATATTTGCTGATATTGTTTTAATAGCTAAATATGAAAGCTGCAGGTGTAACATATGGTATGCGCTCATAAACAGACATCACAGGCCCAGCAGTGTTATCCACCAGCATCCCATTTCCGTCCCATCGGGCTGAAGCGGTGGGCAGACAGTCCCGGACCAAATAATCACCTCCGGCACAGGAAGGCACAGGCGTGCGCGGAAAAACCCGCGGCCTCCTTTTTTCCCCCCCGTTTCCCGATGTCACCGATCCAAGGATGGGCGAGGGAGAGAAAGTGCTCTGGGTCATTATATCCCACTGGAAAGTTAATCTCGCACCAATTAGTTCCAGCCCAGGAGGTACCGCTGGGGCCGCCGCGCTATGAAATGGCGCCGTTCCCTTTGGGACCACACCCCTCCTCTTCTTTGCCTTTACTTTCTGCCATATCTTTTTTACCCCCTCTCCCTCCATAGATCAAGTCTTGTACAATGAGGCTTGGCCTTGTACTCGCACACACAAACAGACATGTTCTCCTCCGCTAAGGCTTTCGATATCGATTCGCCCTTCGTTCCTGTTTTAGCACTGCAATTACGACTGCTGATATTACCCGGGGTGTTACATGACTCTGCTAATTGGTGTGTCGCCGTGACGTCAGGGCCCCGTCAGGGCCCCAGCTTTCCTTTGCAACGCATTAGCAACCAACCCCTGTTCATTTGTTGTTGTCGGAGCAAGAGGAAATGTCAGGTGCCGTATGTCTTTATTTAAGCCTTGCCTGGCATGCTTTTAGCCTTTGCAATGGTCCAGCTTGCCACTATAAGATACGATATATAACGATATTATCTTTCACAAAGTAACAGAAACTTTTCTGAAAATGTTGAGAAATGTTTCTTGACAAAAGAATAAAACATAAAACAATAATGCACATTTAAACACACAATAAACAGTAAAACACACACGCACACAAATATAAGACATTAACCTGATAACACTATATCTGACATTAGCAGCTTTTTCACAGTTAAGGAGGAGGAGAGCGGCAGCAGTGGAGGAGTGCTTGATGGAGCAGGTCATGACTGCTGTCCTGAACTTCCCCCACCAACAACCGGAGTGTTCTGACATGCTGGCATGCGCCCAGAGAATTCTAGGTGCCATATCTACGATACATGAGAAGAAAAAAAACAACATTCCATGCTATGGTGCTATAGCAATGTTACTAAACATTAACTACCTCACCAGCCTACCTAACTTATTTACCTACCTAAAGAAATAAGTAACCTACTAAATGTAATTCAAATAAATGCTCCATAAAACTGTATAACATAAGAATGAAGGTTTGTGGTTTTTTTTTTTGTACTGTAGGTTATGTGTGGTAGGATACAATGACTTTCAAGTTTAGTATTTAGCATAACTAAATACCATTAGAAAGTATAAAAAGGTGTCATCAACATGCAGTAATTTTCTGTTTCAAATGCCATTGTCATATTAAATATTGATACATATTTCACTCTGAATGACAAACTACCATCACATTTCCCTATATTTTAATGTTAAAATAGCCTTCATACACGAGGGGAATCATTAAGCTACTACACATCAACTCAGAAAGTTTTAAAGCCCAATTGCAATTATCTACAGTATTTTGCTATAGTATTAACTCTCTATTTTAGCTGAGCTCCATCTCAGCTTCTCTACATCTGTCTGCTTTAGCTGAAAGGCCTCCACACTCAGTGATGTGCTTACGTGGAGCATTTCTTACGCTTCACTGGAGGATTAGCTGTCATCTTTGCTAGCTGAGCCCGCTCTTGGAGGATTTGTCTGCACATGTATTGTCTCTAATTCCTTTAGCTGGCTAAGCAGTTGTCCGTCCTGAACTGAGAAGCCTCTTAGCCTCCACCCCCAGAGCGTTAGGATTGGCCGCAGTTTTCCTCAAGCCAGAGATGATGGCAAAACATCAACATTTCTGTTGCCCAGTTTGGTATTATCCCGAGTAATATTGTCCTCATTGTGGCTGGAGATCATGTGAAAACATATATAATGTATACATTGCATGAACATAATTCCACATTCTCCCAAACTGATACATTTGTAGGAGCCTTTACTTTATTCACTGGCAGCTGCAAAGAATATTAGTTTCATGTGTTTTCCTAACTGGTGTCCTTTGAAATCTATGACAGGTTAGCAATCAGCTTGTGGTATACATTGTAAATCTAAATATATATGTTGTATCTTTTTTGTCATAATTCTTGTTAAATGTATATGGAAATAACTACAAATATGTTTCTAACATTTAAAACATATTCCATCAACATTACTTGAGATAATATCTTGGTATAGAAACCAGAAAAGGTATTTCCTGGAGAAGTGAGTGGAGTCATTGAAAGCAACAAGAAGTGTCATGTTAACATGATCTTCGGCTGCCTGCCTTTAATAAATGGTGTCAGTCCTATTAAGGACTGGTGAAAGCCGTGCTTCTCTTCATGTGAACTCCATTTCAACATCACAGTTGGGGTTGAGGTGGTGTGAGGGGGGTTTTGTGAAACTAGTGTGCCCAAAACTCAGCAACACCTCCCCATTCTCACCATACGAACAGATGAAATGGACAGCCGGCAAATGTTTTTGAGCTCATTTCCACCATCCCCTCCTGACAGTGCCGAGTGTTCATCAGCGGACATATTGATTTAGCAATATGGCTGAGATTGGCTGGGAGTGAGGTAACTGTATATCAAGCTACAAATCAACAGCTCCCAGAGCACCATGGAACAGGTAGTGCTGAGCGCAATATTGGCTGGAAATGCAATGCATTTAAAGGAACAGTGTGTAAGACCACTTCATCATTTCACCTGATCAGGTCAGGGTATTTTCCATTAAGTGTAACGTCATACATGAGAATAATAAACCTGTTTCCTCAAATCCAACCATATTGTTACAGTGCAAGGCCAGTGATTGGACAAATAATGTGTGTGTGTGTGCCAGTGTTAATTTCATTGACGAAAACTATGATGAAGAAGATATTTCGTCAACAACCCTTTTTCCATGACTACATTTAAGATGTATTTTCGTTGGCAAGATGAGATGAAAACGCTAAAGGTATAATTTAAGTTTAAAATCTCTGCCATATTATTTAGCATAGTATCACATTTAAATTAATAAACTATGCATGCGTATGATTTACCGTAACTGCACACATAAGTGGGCATCACAACGTACAGAAAAATTTGGCAGGTGAGACGGTCTTGTCACGATTGCTTTCACATGACTGCAGTGAAAGGTCGATAGATATACTGTAACCGTCATGTTGCGCTACAGTATGACAATCTTACAAGGTAGGACAATTTGAAAACCGGATCGATTTCATCGCCATCTTAAAAAGTAAACAAATAGCCTGCAGCGCTAATCCAGATTTCTTACATTAGTTGCCTACCAGGTTAAATTGAATGAATGAATTTGAAGGGACAAAATAACAAAATACCAGGCCGAATAAGGGCTTATAGCTTTACTGTCGACTATGGTACCATATCCATGCAACAGGTTGTAAGAGAGAAATTTATTTTACTAAAAGTTGTTCATTGACAAAAACGTTTTCTATTTTTGTTGACTAAAATACACTGAAACTATTTAGAATGAAAATAAATGTTTTGTATAAAGACTAAAACTACTACTAAATCTAAAATTGCTGCCAACATTAATACTGGTGTGTACACACACACACACACACACACACACACACACACACACACACACGCACGCACCTGTTTGTACTCAAATCTCCCCTTTGTGGCAAATAAACTGCACTGCCACTACTGTATACACTACTTGTTAGCAGTACCATTGATCAACATCTTGTAGGGCTTAAAGTGTTTTACACTTCTAAATGGTTGTAATGGCCACACTGAAGGTCATGCGCGACATGACAACCATACAAACAAAACCATAGTTAAAAACCTGGCCACACACACACACTTAAACAATGAAAGACTCAATGGGGGACCTTTGACTTCTTCAGATTGTCAGCCTTTGCTGACAGCGATCTAAACATCACAAGCCTCCCCCTTTCCCCCTGTTGACAGGGATCCCCACGATGGCCTTCAGATCACCGCGGTGTCTCGGCGACAGCGGCTTACCTTTCATTTCCCCCTACTCTCTTCTTCCTCCATAGCCCAGCCTCTGCTTTTAAGGTTCTGAACACATCAGCCCACAAACACACGCGCACACACACATACACACACACGCACACGCAAACACACACACACATTCTTGCACACTTGTAAAAAGGTGAATATGAACGGAGCTATTTTTCCGGGGGAAGGTGAAATCACTCACGTGGAGGTGAAAACAGTACATTAGCACACCGGGTGGCCTGCCAATACAATACACAGTGTAAAACTACACGTCTTATCCTCGACAGCGTGCCGTTTCCCATCCGAGATAGACTAGATGATGTAAGACACTAGGAAATGTGCAGCTATGTCCTGCAAATCAAATGTGAAAGGAAAGATACTTGGCGTCTACATACTGTGCATACGCTTGATAATGGTGCAACTTGTACACGCATTATGAATTAATGATAAAAGAAGCAAGTCACCTTTTTGTATTGTAGCTGAGGAGTTTCATGCCCACCATACAAAATAGCATGCTATTGATTTTCCTGTTGCTCTATGCATGGTTGGGTTTTGGTCATATCTGCTGAGGGCCATGGCAATGGCCTTCTGATGTATGTGGGAAATTAACCAAAATAGGAAGCAAGCAGGCACACCATTTTGATTCCCTCAAGCCTTTTCCTACAAGTACAGTATTATGACCTTGAATGCACCACTGCAGGCAGGTTCACCTTGACAAAACAACCTCACGAATGGCGCAGCAACTTCCGGAGGATTGAAAAGGAGTAAACATGGCATGAGCTATAATGAAGAAAATGAATGCCTGTAAAATACACAACTGTCAATTGGTCCCCTCATTCTAATGTACATTATATTCCCTGGAAGTTCAATCGGCATATTGTGAACAGAGAGACAAATAATGCTAAAGCAGAACAGAAACTAAATGCTTTCACCAGACTGACCGACTCCACCTTTAAAACATAAACATAAACATGGCTTAGTCTTTAATAAGACATATCATACTGTATACTGTACCATTTGCTTTCATAGCCATTATGGCAGTAGTCAAGATAATCTTAATTCTTATTTCACTTTTGGCCATGTCACAGCACTGTGACTGATTCAATCAGTAGAAACAGTAGCCTATGTCTTCTAGTGTTTTCAGCTCTATGTTGACAGAATGCTGTGCCATCAGTAACAATCGCTTATGAGCTCATTCATTTTTCTGCGCTGTCTTGGAATCAGGAAAAGCCTTTTATACCAACAAGGATATAACAAGTGCAGTGTGTATATTTACAAGTGTATATCCTATTTACCTGACACTCATTTAGCTCCAGTTATTGTGTGCTATTAGATTGCACCTTTATACATTTACTGCATTTGGCAGACGCTTTTTTCCAAAGCGACTTACATGTAGTACTGCACATTTGCCATTAGTTGGACAGGTCATACACAAGCAATTGTAAGCAACCAATATTATGTCAGAATAGTTACAGCATATTGTCATGTCTAATACCACGTCAATATAGAATTAAATGTTTACTAGTTACTGACATTTAGGCTACATGCCAACGCAGGTGACAAATTCTTCTCCCCCCGACAACCGAGATGAAAATTCTGAAATGTTCCAATTCGCTTTTAGTTTATGCTAACGACCATTCCCTTCAAGTGCGTGTGCATTCTTCTTCTGTTGATTTCAGGCAGACAGACTTACAGTTCAAGTCAAATCAAAAGTGGTGTTTGACAAGGCAAGATCCCAAAGTGCAATGCAAAAATGCACACACAATATAAAAGCAAAAACCAAATCCCGGACATTTTTTGGAATTTAGAAAAAAACCCGGCCAAACCTTTTTTTAAGAACCAAAAAAGAGGACACGTCCGGGTCAGTCTTGTATGACATAAAAGCAACCAGTTTGACCAGGAAAACCTTGCGCTGAAGTGAACCACATAACCAGTAAGCTGGCCCATCACACAGTACAGCCTAACTAAATTACCTAAATTGAACTTAAATAGACCCGGTCCAACCAAAAATAAACAATGCGATAGAACAAGAAATCCTGCATCTCAAGTAAAAAGATCATGAGTTGATCCAGGCAATTCTGTCCCGCTAAAGAAGTCCAAAGATGTGGCCTGGGTTAACCCGCCATTGGAGCGCATCACCAGCCAAGTAGCCAGGGGTCAACCTGGCGCTGACCCAATTCCTGCAACAGCAAAGCGAAAAGCTCAGGTCAAGTGAAGGTCATGTGTGTGAACAGAGAGACTAAATCTCACCCTCTTCAAGTTTGCAAGACCAGTTTATGTATTTATATGGCCCTAAATCACATAGTCTGGAAGGGTGCATAGGCTCACATTTCACCAGAAAACAAATGATGCCCCTGTATGTTATCATCTTATCAGGCAAGGAAGGGACCACATACAGAGGAGTCCATGAGTTCTGAGAAGGTTACAATGCAATAGGTGATGAAACAGAATATAACACAATATGATATTCTCTGCTCTACGAGTGTGGCGTGTTCAGCACAGATTACCTGCCTGCTTGGTCACCTTTCATTTCATTTGTTTGGCAGTTCAGTTTATACATAGCTCCAAATGAAATCTGCTGAATGTGCCAAATGTTTTATTGCTACTTACAATATATTGTAATTTAACCAGTCAGTCCAGTGCTTGTTTGACACACATCAATGGATAGCCTATGGCACATACTTATGGATATGATTGTAGCTAAATGATCAATCCCATAATCTAATCTATTTCATTCATTTTAACTAAGTATTATGTAAGATGTCTCTTAAGGGTCTTTAGGTATTGCAGTCAATCATTTGAAAAGCAATATAGTATTTAATCCGTTTCGATTCAATCGAAGACCTACTTTAACAGTTTTTGAGTGAGTGTGTTTGGGGGTTCAAGAGAGCATGCATGTGTGTGTGTGTGTGTTTCTCCAGATCATAATGCCACTGAACTGTCCTTTGGAGTAATTAAGAGCTTACCCCACAATCCACTGGGGTGACGGAGGGGATTGGCTCCACTCAATACCTTCAGGCTAGCCTCAGTGGACTAGAGAACGAACGGGGAGCTGAAAAACGCCTGGGCCGTGCGAGGCAATCAGTGCCTTCATAATCTTCACTCTTAATCACATTCATGGCGGTCTGTTATGAATGAGACTTCTGGGACGCGAGTCGGTTGAATTGAAGCGAAGAGTCAATTCAGTCGCTGAGGCGTGGCGCTACGCCAACAGGTGAGAGGAGATTGGAGAGGGAACATTTCAGCACAGCGAATGGGAGGTAGAGCTAGGGCACGCTAGGAGGCGCCGGAGGGTGCCAATTGAGTTGGTTGTTGGTTGAGAATCTACATTTTAAGGCCAAAGTGGTGACTTGTACTGTAACATTGTGGTCCTTAATAATAGAGACATTGACTTGCAGTTACAACTGTCCTTATCAGTGAACGTGTACTGTACATTCTTATGCAATACAAAATATTAACAACGCAGTCGGAAACGGTAGTCGGAAATTAAACACTAAATCTTTCTCAAGGATGCCAAGCAGTGAAATTTTTGATCGAGTTCAAGGATGAACACACTTTGACTATTTTCACATTTGTCAGCAGAACTGTTCTTAATGCAAGAGACTGCCCCTTAGTGTTTACTAAATGAAGATAAATTGCCTAAACCTTTGTATGCCGTAGGTTTGCAATGAAAGAGACGAATGCTTTCATTTATAAAATTATAAAAGAGGCACAATGGGCACACGTGTGCACACAGCTCAAATCAATCTGTAACAGGCAAGGTCATTCATAAACTGATAGATGTTGCTTTTTGTTGTCGTTGTCATTGAACCATCTGTCTCAATACAGCTTATCAAACATCATGATACAGACAATTCTAGACTATTAATGGCTCTGTATATTTCCAATTATTAGGTAAAAATTGGATTCAGTAGGCTGCATATACAGAAAAATAATATTGTATCTGTGACTATACAGTACACTGGCTTTTAACTGGTTAAAATAGGGACGTTTTATTAACAGACCCAGTAATTGCATGTTTTATTGCTGTTCCCTGCCTGGTATTTTTGTCCTCTAACCATTTTGCTGTATAATGTAAGACACTAATGGTGACACATTAAATATCTTCACCTTTTCAGCAGCTGGGTGTGACTAATACACATTGAAGAATTACTATGTTTCCCCTTTGATGTTTAATCAATACTTCAACACATGAGAGACCAGCCTTTAACCTTGGTGTCTGCTTAATTAAATGTGATGCAGCACCTGCTGAAATTAAAGTATTGATGGTCATACTGTACTGTGGTATGGCATACGAGACAACACAGTAAGACAACAGCCGAATATAAGAAGGAATATCAGTATATTTAATAACTTTTACATTATGTTTACATTTTAGTAGTTTCATTTGCTTTACTGTAGTTTGTGGGGCAGTGTGCTAAAGCTGCTTGCGCACTGCCCCGACAAACGCTGACCAACCAACGGCAACTGTTCCGTGTGCGACGTCAGTCGGTGTTAGTCGTTTGGAGTCTTTGGAGTTTGACATGTCCAGTCAGGTCAGGCTGAGTTGTGGAACGTCTGCACAGTTTTCCAACACACACACAGAGTGTCAGAGTGTGTTCACCTGACAACTCGTCGTATATAATGATAGAGCACACAATTTTCATTGAAGGTGTCTCGGAGGCAATAACTAATCATTACTCACTTGACTGTGCCGTAGTTTCTGGGCGTAGGAACGCAAATAAAGCAGGGTTGTAGTCAGAAGCACCTTTAAAATAAGCAAAGCGACCACACTCTGTAAGAACTTGACGAGTGTGGTAATTATAGTTATTGTATTTCAAATCGATACAATACAAGTAAAAGGAAAGGATGTAGATGACGAGTAGCTGTAGATACTGTACAGCATGTTAATCAGTATCATAAGTTTAGCTGCAAGCATCACATCATTTCACCAACAGCAAATTTTCTTCATATAACTGAGCACAGTGCGTTCCTATTGGCAAAACAAATTAAATGGATAAACTGTTCCTCAGTTCTTCATAGTATAATTGTCGTAAACACGGTTCCAGGAGACAAAGACCTTTTTGGATTTCATTGTTGTATTGTGTTGTTTGCTGCTGCACAGAGCCAACATTCAGTATGCCCAGGGGCTAATTCAGTGAAGCACATTATACTCTGAAAGATCAATAGGTGATTGTTTGGCTAGTCTAATTGCTAGAACAAAATACGTCAGCATTGAATACTGGGCATTTGCACAGTTAACTGTTCGACAGTATGTAATCATTTTTAAATATATATTCTTTGATTTATGCCATTACAAAATTGTTGTTTTGGAGAGTGCATGCATCTTCCTTACCTGAGTGATGATTTGGTTGCATGTTTCCCTACTGCTCCCCCTACTGGGGGAGGTAAGTTAAGACCCGCCTGCTTGACAGGAGAGGCCATTTACAATACAATACTCAATGGCCAAATTGGATGTTAAACATACAGAGGAGTTCGTTGAAACTAAACGACATACAATATGTCTGGCAATTTACAGGTCTTCCGTTAAATAAGTAGGCTATGCTTACTGTTAGAATAAATGGAAAGACTGAACTTAGTATATAAAGCACTGCACTAGAGTTTTGTGAGTGATAGTAATCCACTCCACTTCCTGATAATGCTGCAATGCGTCTATGTATCTTTAAGCACAAGTCACTTACTGTATGTGACATTCAGTAATGCAGTGCTGAGGAATAGAAAAGGCTGAGACTAGGTTTCAATGAACACTGAGCTTAAGAGTGAAATGTATGTTGCTGGGGGGACAGTATAACCCAATCCTGTTCCTTGAGGGCCGCTGCCCTGCATGGTTCAGATATCTTCCTGCTCCAACACAGCTGATTCAAATGACTAGCTCGTTATCAGGATTCTATGTCTATTTCTCAATATGTGTTATTTTCTGTTCTTGCGGACTTATGAAACGTCATCATTCAGCGCAGGAGTACTCTTCCAATTCACAAGTTCGCGTTTAGCCAAGAACGGATAAAATACCAGGAAGTGTTCTTGATTAATAATGGCTTTTACCAAGGATGCATCCAATGGTGACTTGTGTGTGAACTTGTCAGCGGAATATCCCAGAATACATTTCGAATCAACAAGCGGCAATGGCAGTTGAGAAAACCAACAATACTGGCTATACTTTTCGAAATACTACTGTTATTGTGTCATGAAATGCTGTTTTAAGAATTTTTGAAGTGAGAATATATATGTTTTAACTTCAAATCTGTGGTCGATTTATCAAGACAGAGTCTAGTTTAAAAATAGCTACAACGATTTTGTAGATGTGAGGTCCCACTTACCGGCCGCCGGCCATCAAGTGTTCAGTGTTCCCTAGGTATGGTATTGTGTAACAGCCTAGAACGATAGCCAAAAATATGCATATCAATCAAGATCTGTCCTCGCGTTCTTGCAAGACCATTCTCAGAAGGACACTTCTGAGAATGTACCTCTCAAAAACACAAGTATGTACCTACTGTAGCATTCTTGGAATTGAGAAACAGCCTGTGTGTTGGAGCAGGGAGACATCTAAAACATGCAGGACAGCGGCCCTCCAGGACCAGGATTGGGAAACCCTGCTATAACACAATGAAGGCATGCGCTGCACCTTTAAGAAAAAGGTTTGCCTATCACACGGGGCTACTTCAGGTCGTGATGAGTGTTCCCGGCTCACCTTATGAGAGGCCCTGATGGCTCCAACTTGAACCTCCCCTAATGCCTCCTTGACGGAGTGGCCCATCATCCAGCCCTCCATACGCATCTCATTCATCTCCTTCACTTGTTTAGAGTCTGCGGCCGTACGCGTCAGGTCATCAGGCAGTTTGTCCTCCCCCCACGACTCACCCGCGGCTGGGTAAATGGAATCCCATTTGTGTGGAGTGAATGGAGATTGCATGGCAGACATTTGGCTGGATTGCTATCTATTAGGCCCAAAAAGGAGTATAACATAGAATGTGTTTACTTGCAGTATCTTTCGATCTGGCATATTTTCCACTGCATTTTTCCCCATCTTCACTAATCCAGCGTAAGGAATTTCAGATGTATTGATTGTATTATCAAGTTGTGAAAAATAAATAAAAAAACAAAACAACGTTTGAGCCATCATTCTACAATACTATTTAGAATCAGTTGTTTGACCTCCGGTCTTCCCTTTTATCATTTCCTTGATAGATCAACCGCTTATAGCTAGGGGTGAACAAACTGAACCTTTGTGGGTACTATCTCAGTGGTGCCAAGGTCATCATTGCCACTATCAGTCCTACAGGGTAAAATCAATTTCCGAGAGTTAGATGCAATGTTTGCTATTCTTAGAGGCAGGGTCAGTCATTCTCGCTAACTTCGAGATCAAATAAAAACATTAATGCTCAGCGGTCCTCCGCGGCGGTGCCTCACATGACGAAATGCACTATGAAGCAAAGCGTATGGTACGGCTTTGTTGATATGAGCGGAGTTCGCCACTTTGCTTATGCTCCTATTTACGGAGCCAGGGATGTGTTGAAGTATCAGATTATTTCTTCAACACGCACAGAAACAGTAAGCTAACGAAATGCGAGGAGATATTTAGTTGAATTTGACACAAAGTGTATTACCTTACATTTAGCTTACAATAGATGAATTTACCTTTAAATTAACATAAACTCATAGTTTATTTTCTTTAAATGGTTAGCATTTATCGTTTGGGAGTTGACCCTGAACCAAGCAGTATCAATAGTCTACCATGTTGCATATACAAGACACTACACAGTGGCTTGTATATCAGTGCCATAAAACTTCATTCCACATGAAACATGCAATATGTTTGTGTATCAATCATAGACCCCAAGGCATGTAGAATAGAGATGGCTTTTCAAAATACACTCAGATCTCAGCAGACTTTCAGTCATGTCTTATCCCTTGTATGGTGTTTGGGTCGGTTGGACCTGTTTCTAATGTTTACCAAAAGATTAATAGTATGATTTAGAATTATTTAAACCTCAGACTTCTTGGCTTTGGCTCATTTTCTGTGAAGAACATAATATGAAATTGTAAATGACCTCACACTGCACACCCACCTACACATTTATATTACACACATGGTGTTCAGGTCCACTAGACCCATGTGTGTAATATCAGCGTAGAGGATGCTGGTGCCCCTTCAGCCTGACCCTCAGAACAACCATATGCAGAACCTGAAGTTAGTGTGAGATGCTGTTGCATTGGCTATAAGTGTGAATGTTTTACCTTGACCAGCTATAATGTGTAAGTGAGTGATGGACAGACGGACGTTATATTCCTGATCTAAGTATTTTCATAATTCGAGGTGGTGGCCAGTAGCAACAATAAATAAGTGATATGATGTGTGTGTACCCGAGAAGGACAGAAAGTCACAGTAAACATGCGCGTCCAAGTGCAAGAAATATACTGTATGTAACACACACAGTAAAACTGTGAACAGACGTATATGCTACTGTTATGTTATGCCTGGGATACTGTATCTGTTCAATGGGGTTTGGGCTTTTTAGACTGATAATTATGTTCAATTTCTTAACCACTGTTATTACATCCCCTCTTTCACATCTCCCCTCTCTCTCCTCTCTCTCTCATACAGTATATCTCCCTTCCCCCCCTCCCCCATTTTCTTGCTTCTTTTTTAAACATGTTGATAGATTTTCTTTTAATATTTTATCACAAAAAACGTTTAGTACTATAATTTATAAATATAATTTAACAGAGGTAAATGGTAAATATTAACCATATATGCGGTCTTTACTACTTATAATTGGGCTAAAGTAAACATCAGAAAGTATAGAAAGTATATAACTGGTTGAATTGCTTTTCATTTTTTATTGATTGATTTTTAAAGCCCGATAATGCTGTGGGTCCACCAGACCTGCACTCATTGGATGAGTAACAACACTATGAACACCATTTAAGGGTTAACAGAAAGGACAACGGTGAAAGTTATTATTGAACTGTGTTAATTCATTTATTTGAATTATCGATTTCCATATCAACACGATATTGGCCATTCTATTAATTATTATTGATTTACAATAAAATATTTAGCTATTTAATTTATTTCTACTGGATTAAATATTTTGATTTATGTTCCCCTAATTGCAGTAATTGAGCTTATAAACAGAATGCATTTATTTTGGTAAGTATAATGTTTTGATAATAAGACTGACCATTTTATACAATAATCCTGTTGTCCATATTAATAACTGGTGGGGGTGGGGGCAGGGTTTCAAATCTGGGTTACATTGACAAGTCCCTCTAAGTGCTGGTTTGACAAACATTAAAAAATGAATCAGTTCATATTTAGTCTCTTCATTATTGATAATGCATCCCTTTTACAACCGCAAAAACAACTGCAGGGTGTGCGCAATTATTAATAATGCATAAAAACCTACTTGGTTCCATGTTAAATAAAAGTTATCTTTTGCATCTATCTTACAAACACTGCCAACCAAATCCATCATTAACATTAAATCTGTAAGACAGCATCCAACTTGAAATAGAATCATGGGAGAAGCCAGCAGAAAGGCTTTTGATTAATTCCTTTACCGGCTAATTTTGTTTGTATAGATTTATGGATATGTAATTAGCATAAACATGAAGCAGATCAATAGCAATGACATTATTTTGCCTGGTCTAATCCATTTAGATGCACATTAAAACAACACACAAGCAATCTTTTTTTCAAGACATACCGTGTACTTTACTTGAATTATTTTGACAGTGATGTGTTGCAATGCGAAGACCCATGCCAAAGTTGGTCTGATGGAATGCCCATTCCATCAGACCAACTTTGGCGTGGGTCTTCAAAACAATACACAGGAAATGGACAGATATATCCTTGGTTTATGTAACCCTGACATTACCTTGTATCATGCTACTGTCTGCTGTATTCTGAGCAAGTTAGCTGCCTCGTGACAGAATCAATTTCTGTCTTAAAATGTCGAAGCTATATGAAGCCACACTGCTAAAAACACACAGTTAAGTTAGCAGAATTAAAGCGCTCCGTATTTGGGCCTTGCTGAGCTATTGAAGTGACTGTGGCATCATGTGGCTTCTCAGAGAGGAACACTCTCACTTGCATTTGACTGACACAATGTCATCTCCTCGTCAAGGGGGTGAGGAACGAGAAGCGCTCAAGGTTCTGGATTCCCCATCGGCTCCGAGCCTGCGGAGAATTGCCAGGGAACCGACAGGCGCTTCTGTTTTTAATAGAATACGGTCAAAAAAAGATCTGTCACTTCCTCTTTCGCTATTCATGTGACTTCTGGAGGCCATTAAGCCAAACTTTTTCACTCCTTTCACCTGGTTGCCTGGAACTTTTTCCACGACACTGTACTGGCAGGAGTCATCGCCCTTACTTTAGTGGAAGGCTTCCGTCTTCACATCACTTGAATGGGATGACTTGCAAATGTTATGCAAGGGCAGCTGTCTGCATTTACATATCACAGTTTGCCTGTGTGGGAAGGGGTGTGTGCGTGTGTGTGTGTGTTTGTGTATGTGCGCGTGCATGCGCCAGACGGACCATAGTTGGGAACAAATGTACGCCCACGGACAATTACATAATTCACATGCTTACAATGCTGCAAGTTTTGTTATACCTTTGTTGTCAAAAAGCCTTACCAAAATATGACTTGATACTGATAGGAGTGTGAGCGTGAATGTGTCATGTCGTGTTAAATTACACTAGTGGCTAAGGGTAACGCAAATGTGAGCTATGATCGTGACATTTGTGCTGCACTGATCATTACTCAGCACATAAATCAGTGGTGAAGTAAATTACAAACATTTCTGGCGCAACACTAAATAATCCTAGATTATAATTTTCATGTTTCATGTTATTATTTTCATGTTCAATTCATGTTTCTTCACGTCAGGTGAGGGTCAGAGTGCAGGCCTCGCAGGGGACAGTTGGTGCTGAGTCAGAAGAAGACATTAGCACAGCGCCGCCATTAGCTAGACTGCAGCTGCTACTACAGCATGTGCCTCCTTCCATGTTTTCCTTTGCTTTCAGCAAACCAACTCTCGTGGGCTGGCCAGAGATACAGGGCGATCATATGAGGCGTGCGTTCCCGGCCCTCAGAGATCTTTGCTAATGGCCTCTGCATGTCCCGCTCACTGACAGTGTTGGGATGAAATACCGCTCTCAGATATCTTGTCATGCAATACATCACACAGAAACGTGTCTCGGCCATTATTGGGTGCTTTTACACTGCATTTTCAAGAAATAGACTTTGTAGTTTAGTTTGAACACCTTTGAATGGATTTCCACTCATTTCCAGTGCACTCAATTGAAGTCTTGGCCGGGTTGTTCAGGAAGATTGCTTATCCGTCCTGATGACAGTGGACACAAACAGGTTGCTGATGCTGCTGGTTAAACCTGTCTTAGTCAGGCCTCGATCATCAAATCTGTCCCTGTCTGCCGTGATATATTGACTGCATTGCATTTGTCTCCCCCTTCCCTACAAGCTGAAATCCTGGCGAATCCTATGCCCGGCTGTCAGGACCGTCGTAAAGAATGTGCGGCAGGACCTTAGAGAGGTGAGGAATGGCTTCGTTGGACCCGGTAGGGCACGCAGAAGATGGAATGACGCAGGTGTGGAGGCAGATGGCAGCATGACTTACGGCTCGGGTTTCTTTCACGGCTACCTTGAAATCTCAGTTTGGACAGGATTTGCAAAGTTGTTGGCTTGAAGAATGGATTTGGATGTTTGATCTTGACATGGACATTTGCCTAGGAGACTAATCAATTCAACCTAAAAAAAAATTGTATTGTTATAATTGTTATAATTATGTAGAAAGCATGAAATAGCTTTAGGACATAGGACAAATATGTCACATCGCACATCTTAAAATCTCCACAGCAGTATGAAGTATATTATTTTGAAGGACGTTTGATTGTCAATAATAATATTCTATATATCATATTAGGTCAAATCATATTTTTCACTCTATTTATATGATGGTAACTGAACTGGTTTGGAAAAGGCCCCCATCCACACCATGACAAGTTGATACTATTCTCAGTGTTGATTGGTCATCGTTGGAAAACCTCGAACTGGATGTTCTCTTCAATAATTGTGATACCAAGGGATGGACACCAGAATCAATTCAGGTGCCAGGCTGATGACGTCAAAACTAATTAAGATGGCCGTGGCGTCTCAATGGTACCAATCTTTGTTGGGTGGGCAGAGAGCCAATGTTGGCTAAAAGAAGGTTATTTCTTCATCTATTGTTTGGGGCTTACAGACCATCTCCAGGGGGATCCCTCCAGCCAAGACACCATTATATGGCAAAGGTACGTGACAATCACACTGTTCCCCTCTGCTTTCTTGTAAAGAACCCTGCTTCAATTAATCTGAGAGCCAGATCTTTTTATGCTCTCTTGTACAGAGCTCATCAAATAGAGGCTCTTTCAAAAGAAGCCCCTGAACAATGTACCTTTCTATGGTGACAGTGAACAAAGGAGGAGTATGTCACATAGGGCAACCTAGACCGCAGAGGTGGCTGAATGACTATTATTATTATTATTATTATGAAATAAATATAAAATAAATAACATTATATAAATCATATTTATTTATTGTGTATTGCCTCCAGAACTGGTACCGGTTCCTTCTGTTATCCTATTGAATATCCTACAGGATAGTCTAGTGACTATGTGGCTGACTCCCAACCACATTGTGGGATTGAAGCATGCCTGAAGCATCCTTACAGCATACTTGAGCAAGATGCCCTATTTGCTTCCCAATACCTGTAATTGCACTCACTGGCTTTGGATAAAAGTGTTTGCTTTAAATTACCTAATTGTTTTCATGTTTTGCTCAGAAAGACAATATAAGGGGGAGGCTGTTTCTACTAACGTCTTGTAAATTGTCTCTATTCATTGTGGCACACTCTGCCCCTCTCTCTCTGGTCACCATTATGTTGAAATGCAAAGCATGCAGAGATGGAAATAGCAACATCAACAATAACTTGAAGATGAGACAAATTGAGACTTAATTGGAATTTCTGTCTTTACGTTTTTTCATGATTTTTATGCTAATCCAAGGAACATGAATGAAATGAGAAACGGGTTCTGTTTATTGTTATTGTTAATAATAACAAAAATAACCCACCTTTCTTATGTGTAATCCATTAAAAGAACACCCAAAAATGCATACAGGGCAATTGTCCTGCAGTGATTTATTCATTTCTCAATTCCTTTGCCTGACTGCATGTGGACCACAGTGAGATTAATTCTGTGAATTTATGTAACTCCAAAATGGGCTTTGAGAGTGCAAAGATGAATGGTTATTTGGAAAGAAGCAGCCAAGATACCTCTCAAGCCTGTGCAATGCACATGCACACAAACGGACATATATCCTCTCTCTGTCAAAGATGTTTTAAAGTCAAATGGATTGTAACAGGAATCCGACAGTCCGGGAATGCACTCTGCTTCTTTTACTCCCCAAGGAATAGGTAATGTGCAGAACTAAAGATACATGAATAATTGATTGGCCCTGCATGCATTGCGGTCACACACGTAACTAGTGTTAGTTTCCAAATCAGTGTGTTAAACGTCTCTCAACATGTTTATGAGGGATGAAAAAGATTCCTTGAGGGTTTGTTAGCCACACCAGTTAAGGGTTTAATAATATGCTGGACACAAAACAGGCTATAAGCAAATGGTGTGTCTTTGTGAATAACTGCGAGGCTATAGTGATGAAGCATTTAATAAGAGTCCATTTTTAAACATTACAAATCAATACTGTGGTTACAGTTTATATAGCGCACCGTGTATGGAAAATGTTATGCCAATAAGTTCATTTTATTAGAAAATAATAAAAATATATTTTATCAGAAATATATTTTGAAGTGTTACATTATGTTTTGAATCAATGTCAGTAATAATACATTTTATGTATTCATCTATTGTCACAATGTTTTGATTTGTGACAGGCCTCATTACCTAACTTTTCTCAAAATGAATTCTTAAGTGCCAATCGGCACAGTTTGAAAAGACAGGAAAATGAGGTTCACTTCAAATGTGTCCAGAATTACAGTCAAAAAGCTACATTGATGTATTCAAAGCGATTCATTTTTCAGTTTATATGACAAAACACTTTTTGCTGTACGGAGAATAGATTCAATATAATACGATGGTTTCCTGGGCCCAATTGAGACCTATTTTTTCAGGTAGAGACCATAATGGGGACTTTTTTCTAAAAGAGTGTGTGTCGGGGGGAGGGGGTGGGGGTCGCTTGATTCTATAAAAAGGGTCTGGGCGTCTCGTGTCCCTGTGGTACCTATTACAACATCCTGGTAGTCATTAATCACGTACGAGTAAGCATTTCAACGCAGAGTCCGCCCAGACTTTCCAATAGCCATTCATTAACGGATTCTAGCACCATCTCTTTTCTTAGTCCCGGCCTGCCTTCCCCATGGCTCTCACCTGGGCTCCATGGAGTTGGTCCCTCTTTATGCTGACAAGCCATGTTTTGTTTTCTTTTTTTTTGTTGTATACCCTGGATTACTGTATGTAGACGTTGTAAGGAAAGGGTTTCATCACTGTTTGGAGCCTTTACGTCGCCCAGATTCATTGTTACCTGAACTGTCATGGGACATCTCTATCACTTTATCTCTGTCATTTTTCTTTATTCTTCTCTTGATAGATTTTTAATGTCGACGGGGCAGTAAAATAGTATCGTCTGCAGAGGAATTTATGGCACAGTACCGTGCATTTACTGTACAGTGTAAGTCTTCCGCTGCGTCTGTGTGGGGATTATGCTCCAGTGTGGTTAATATTCATCAGAAAATGCTTGGACTTGTTTGTAATTGCTTCAATGAGGAAAGTCATTTGAGCCTGTGATTGTCATTCATTATGCAATTTTTTGATGAAAACTATTAGATGCCATTTTATCCCATGAGTGAAAATATCTGTGCTTACATTTTTAAATCACTGCTCTTTCATGATGCTTAAAAAGGAAATAATCTGTAAAATATTAAATTGATTTAGCAGTGTGGGAAACTATTATGATTAGTAATATTATTAATCATCATCATGATCTCTTGTGGACAATTGCATCTAAGACTAACTATTGTATTGTCTCATTGTTTTAGTGATATTTACACTACGTGGCGTCAGGGAAAAGACAAATGTTTATTTGTTGATAGAAACCTGTTGTATCTGAAATGAGTGAACCGCATTACAGATTATGAACTTTAAAATTTACCAAATTAGGATTGAATGTTTTAGCTTCATACAGTTGAAGGTTTATCATTAGTATCATAATACATTGTGCACTGTGAATACAATAATGCTATATGCTTAGAGTGGAATAGAAGACAGCATACTCTGCTTATGATGGCTGTCAACTTCTTACTGAAATAGCACGGTTGCTCAGACAGATTAATAATTACAAACCTTGTGTAAAAATCATGAGAACCAAAACATTCACTCAAGGTTATCTGCAATAGGATGATTACAATGGCTGTTGCTCCTCCGATGTTTTAAAATATGAATCTTTAGATTCTGTTGAACTATTTGACACATTACAAGTATTGAGCTGAAGAACCTGAATCAGTCAATTGTTCAAAAACATTTGTAAGATGGCTTTGTGAAGTGGCTGGTGAAGTCTATCATCTTCCCTCTTTCTGAGGACCACAGAGGGTTCACCGAAATTGATTGACAGCAGCAGGCAACCTTAAATGTCACTTGCCCACCACGGCCACCTGCACTAAATAGGCACGTTTGTGACCAGCAGATGAGGTGAGATCCCTCCCCTCCCTATGCCACATAAAACACTGAAGACAGAGTTTCATTTGCTTTGATGGCAAGCCTAAACAAAATGACGGCTAATCACTTGTCCGCTCCCCCGGAACGCCAGGAGTAGAAGTCCACCGTGATTATGTGGTTGGGAAAGAAATCAGCTGAAATTAGATGGAACAGCCCTCTTCTTCTGACTAATTCAAATGATGGGATAAAGGTTGACAGATAGCGGGAATTGGCTGATGCGAGGTCAATTGAGGGTGGGATTGTAGTGTTAACTATTAAAACATAAATGGACTAGATTGACAATAGTCAAAGTTATCCCTGACGGTAATAACACACATACCTATGCTGATCAGGGTCTACGCTATGAGGGAGCTGATGGGCGATGTTATTAACTGAAATATTCACCAAAGGCTTGGCAGGCGAGAAGAAACAGTTAAACCCTTTGCTATTTTTAGATCGTGTGATGTGACACCTACACTATCTCAGCTTTAAGAGCACAAAACGTGGTCTGTATGGCAGGGTTATATGCCAGACAATTGAAGGAACTGTACTGTAACTGTTCAACGCCAAAGAGAACAAATGTTTGATTTGATCTAGGCACACTGACTGTTGACCCACGTATTACCAGGCTCAACTGATACATACAGTAGAACTGGACTGCCTCCCAGAGTTAAATCAAAACCATAATCATTTACAGTGTCACTATTTTAAGTGTCAAAACGTTATTGTTCTGGTGCTCCCCCAACAAAGAAAAGAATAAACTAGACTAGAATAATTTAATATGCAATATACTATATATATGGTATGTAGTTTCTCTTGTTGATGCTTAAGAAATTGAAGATTGAAGAACCCCATGGCAACATAATAAAATAACAAAATGGCAGAATCATTACTCATATCCTGGACCCAAATGAATGGGTCAAATTCTACCATACTGTGGTTGCATGAGTAATGCAAGGTCTTGGCTGATTGGCTGTCCATGAACAGAATCTAACAGTACTTGCCAATTCCTCAATAAATATAAAATGGTCTGGCTGCACATTGTGGAAATGGAACTCCATGATGGAGTGGAAGTTGCCATAAGGGTGATGCATTGTTGAAGACAAGCAGGAACAGCTGCCGGGCCTTTATGAAGACAAAAACTCGACTCTTGATGATTTGGAGGTGATATGAATCAGTTTAAGACTCTCCTGCTCCTCAAAATAAGCCTTCCCTCTTGTATTTTCCCTCAGCCTTAAATTATGTTGTTTACCTGCATCATACACGTAGAACTGATTATTATTAAATGATCAAATATAACTAACCGATTGCTACAGTAATAAAGGGCTTCACTTAATGTTCACTTAATTTATTTATTCACTAAAAACTTTAAATACTCTTTCTTCCATGGACAGCTACAGTGAAGATACATTTTAACCATTTTAACCTAAACTTGCTCAGTGTTGCATTTTGCTGTTTTTTTTCTGCATTTATATTTGAAGGGCTTACCTGAAGACAAAATACATGCTTTTTTGTTTTATGAGAATCTATTATTTATTTTACTGTTCTTTGTGGGGAGCAACTGTAAAGTAAAAAACATTACCGGTATCCTCTGATGTAAAATTGAGAAACGTATGATGTGTATGCGAAAATGAAAAGTGAGAACTTGCTTCTGTCAGCCAGCAACTTTCAGCTGTGTGAATGTGCAAATTATATTCAGCACTTCTGATGAAGGTGTAGATATCTTGAATTAATTTTCATATTTTCAAATTAGAACACTTGTGTGACGTGTAAACATATTTACAATTCTACACTGTCAATACAGAATGATTTTTAAAAAGTATTTTTAGGTCCAAGATCAGATAATGTCTAGTAATGATTTAATATGTATTCGACCGTGCAGGGAACTCATAACCTAGCACAACCAATGCACTGTGCCCTGAACTGAATAATTCTTACATGAGTAAACTATTCCAGCCATGCTATGATAGCAGCAAGGGTGACAAAGACTAGACCTACTGTAGTCACGTCTCATGCCTAGTCCGTACGCACACGGCTATTTTTAAATACGCATCTTTTTCTATGCAGTTCAGCCTTTGATCATATTCTGTTTGCATGGATTAAACTAAGTTTTAGCAAAACTCCTTGCAGGGTGAAGACATTTAGTGTTTACATGTAGACAGGAACATCTGAGTTTTTTTGTGTGCTGCTATCTCTTTTGTATGACGTCAGAGTGTGTAAATGCAGTATAGTGTTTTTCTTCACAGGATTGAAAGCATACATATGCATTTCCATGGAGATTTTCCTTCTTAAACGATGCATGTGGACAGGTTTTTTTTTTTTTTAAACGAAGGAGGAAAATCCCTGTTTGAAAATGTACCCATGTGCGTGTGGACTAGGCACTTGTTTCTGTCAGTCAGCAACTGACTGCTCGGACTGAACCAATTAACACTGGAAGCAAAACAATCAGTAAAATGCCAAACAAGTCCATACTATTGTTCATTCAAAGTGTTCTAATAAGAGAGAAGGCTACTCCCGGTAACGTATTTTACTACTAGAATCACATAGCATGGAGAGAGGTCTCCCGGTAAAGCCTTTTAACACTAGCGTTGCATGGACGAAAACACACACACACACACATCACTAAACAGGTGACACATGCAACGTTAAAATCCCTACAGAAATGTGGTGCAACTCAACTGATCAACTCTCCAAGTCGTACATCCTATCCAGCACAAATAGAATGCAATTGCTCACTGTGAAGAGTGCAATGTATGTGGGCCTATTGCAATACTTCTGATTATAGTGTTAGCAAATTAGACTATACTATGACTACAAAACGCAAGAAAATAATGCTCACTCAAGCAATGTGAGATCTGAGGAGGAAGCTGATACCCCCTGTGCATGTAAAATGGTTGCTTAAACGTGGTCAAATGTGGAAATGTTATGTAGTATTTAGCTTTATTTGCAAAGTTATACAATTATTAGTTTACAATATATCATTTAAAACATATTGCTTTCGTGGTACACCTTTTATAAATGTACCCTGTTGTAAATTAGTAATAATAATTATCTTAATAGAACTACTGTAGTTTCTCACAGAAAAAAAAATGAAAAACATAAACATATATTCACTGTTTATCATTAGGTGATGCTGTGTTGAAATAATCCATTTTCCCGTTTTAAACCAGTTCCCTTTAAGAAGTAAACTTGACAAATTGCTCCACAAACTTTGTCAGCAATAGTTTCCATTGCTGGCTTGATGGCCCATGTCCACGTAGTGTGGACCCAAGCTGCAATTAAGCTAGCTCTGCTTCTGTCATCCTTACAGAGGCTCAAAGTACAGTTTTCCCTTCTAAGAAAAAGGGTGTATAATGGGTGTGTTGTGTCAGTTCATGGAATTACTTGACGCCCCTATTTGCTGCCAACTGTGCTCTGTATCTTTTACTGTAATTAATCAAGGGAGGTGGTGTTGTCAACTTGCCTTACACTACATTAATGTAGATAAAGGAATTACATGTGGCCTCTATGACAGATATAGTACCGTAACATCAGCCTTGCACCACGGCTATTTAATTGATAGCTATTTACATTATACTGCTCTAAACATAAAATTGTCTATTTTTGTCAGCCAGGAGCATTACGTAACTTGAGGGGATACAAAAACGGTTATGCACCACTGATCTGCTATATGTAATTACCAGGCCCTCTAAACTCGATTGCATTTTTCAGTGCTTTGGTCAATGCCACTTTTAATGTTCAGTGTTTGAACATCACCTTTCCCAGAATCCACACATTTCAAAACACATTTCAGAGATGCTTTTGAGATTTTATATGCGTTTGTTTAATGGCATGCAATCTTCACTAAATGTATTCTCAAAATATTTTGGTAATTTATTTTCTCAGTCTCTATCGCTGCAATTTTTATCCTGGTAAATGCAATCTAATTTCATCTGATTGGATGAAGGTGGTCCGATATTTCCTGCTTTGTGTAAGTGACACCTACTGGCACCGTCTCTATGACGCGTTTTCAGATTGATATGCAGAGCGTAACAAAATCAGGAAGGCAGTGTTATTGACTGGTGCGGATTCTTCAGTCACTGATTGTGCAACCCTGGGTGCTTTGGGTGAAAGCACACCGTGTAGTGTGAGGACTGGAAAGCTCAAGGTGCCTCACCTCACACCTTCAGTGCACCATTCGATAGAGTTGAGAATATGGCTCATCTAGAGGCTGCAACAGGGACCAATTTGCATCATGCCACTGTCAAGACGAAGTCTCAGAGGTGATGCATCTGCAGGTGATTCACAGAGTGCTTATGTGTGGATATGTGAATATTAAGTTCATTCTTCCACAACACTTAAAGCCTGTTTTTTTTTTTTTTTTTTTTTTTGTAGAGTGCAGGGTAATACAATGCTTCAGATCAGTATGAGATTATATCTGATCAAATTATGGCAGGCTGATGAGCACGAAAATAAGTGTGGGAAACGTATTTAAATAAAAAGTTTAAAAGGAGTCACGGCAGCCATTTATCTCAATGTATTGCGAAATGAATAATGTAACGTCTAATAAATAGTAGTTTGTAGTTTAGGAACTTTTGTTTATAGCATATTTTAATTATTTACACATTTCTAGAAACGTTTCATTTAAGATATAAGTCAATGGGATATAAATCAATTATATCCCATTGTAGGGATTAGAATTACAATGAAATGTTCATACCATTATACCTTTTTTGAGATAAATGGGCACATTTATATAGCGCGTTTATCCAAAGCGCTTTACAGTATTTTGCCTGACATTCACCCACACACACACATTCATGCACCGATGGTGATTGCTGCCATGCAAGGTGCAACCAACCACCGGGAGCAGTTAGGGGTTAGGCATCTTGTTCAAGGATGCTTACAGGTAGGTCAGCACCGGGGTTTAAACCACTAGATGGTACCACTAGACCATCCTGCCCCCCAATCAAGACTTCTTTTCTTCGTACTGCTCTCAGCAGGCGATGTGAGATTCGACCCAGTTTCATCTAAGGTTCTCTTTTGGGACACAACCTAGAAGTGTCATGCAGCCAAACCAGCATAATAAGGCCTTTTCTCTGGAAATGAAAGCGTCTGATACCCCTGTTTACTTTTACGCAACAAGCTATATAGAGAACTATGTTAAAACAGAATCCTGGAGGAGGACAATATGCTTGTTGAAAAAACATTTTCAACTGCCATCTGTCATCATTGCATTTTGTAAGGATGACAAAAAAGCAAGGAATGAGCATCAGCGCCATGAATACTCTGCTGTGGTCCAGCTCACGTGCCGTGCTTGAAATGTTTACGCATGCTTGTATTTTAACTTGATATGGAAAAGGCAGCTGTCCTATTAATCTGGCTTTACTTAATCCAATTAGCATCAGAGTTGCAGTATTTTATTTTGTGTTATCTTTGTTGTATACATGTTGTTACAGTCACTGTACCTCATTGTATTTTAGCATCAGAGAGGGCTTCAGGACATCTGGGTTTATTTGAATGAGTCAAACAAAATGTGTAGCTGATTAAATTCACAGAAATAAGTATATCAGCGTTAGCATACATACAATATAACATACCTGTATGGGCATAGATATAACTCGTGTTTTCACAAGCTTTTTTGTATTAGTTCTTTGTAGCTCTACAGCACATACAACTACCTCAAATCTCAGTCATTTGAGAACATTGTTATGTTTTAATGATATATGGGTAATTGGAGCCTTTATGAATAAAGGGACAAGCTGAGGAAGATTTGTCCACACACACACACACACACACACACACCCACCCAGAGTGCCCCCCACCTGCCACGCCAGCTGCTGACGCTAGCGTCCATAATGATAAGAACAACACCATCATCTTTCTGTTCCACGATGTTTGTCACGGTCTGTCTGCCCCTGTCTAATAGTCTTGTCTTAGTCGGTGTTTCCATTGTGTTCCAGCTGTGTTCATTGTCACTCTCCCTGCCCCTGTGTTTCAGTCTTGTTAGTTCCACCTGCGACGTCTTCATCAAGTCTCACGCGTTGCACCTGCCCCTCTCCCATGTCTCGGCTGTCTAACTGTATTTCAAAGGTAATAGGAAGTCATTCTGGAGAACGCTCGCTGAATTCAAACTGAACTCGCAACAAAAACACCTTTCCCTTCAATGCAATAGGGTGCTTCCTCAGGAGCTCCGCCCCGTACACTGGAAACACATTGAGAAGGCTATATATTGTTGTATGATATGGTCTGCACCAGTTTGTGTTCTTATTTACAGAGCCAGGGCTGTGTAGAAGTAGCCTACCGATTATTTGTTTCAGCGCACACAGAAAACTAGCGGACTGAGAGGAGATATTTGGTGAATTGGACAAAACGTGTATTCTCTTACAATTGCTTACTATACCAATATGCCCTTGTGTTTGTTCAGTCCTCCTGTTCAGTCCTCCTGTCGATGACTGTCATATATAGTGTGTCCCTGTCTGTCTGAATAGTAGGCGATTAAAACCCTTTAATCCTGCCTGGGTTGTCATGCGATTGGGTCCAACCATTCCTTGTGATGTGCTGTGTGATATGCTTCAACACTTGGCTCTTTGAGAGGTGCAAACATGTCAGTATTACCACTGGTCTTACATTTTAGGTTGTAGTTGTTATATGGTGTGTTTTGGAAATGGCAGTTGATGCATTATGCATTATAGCCTCTGTTTATGTAACTCTTCCATCAAAAGGTTTTTTTTTACTAAGGTAAAATTCCAAATGTGTTGTAGTTTGGTTTAAAACCTCCTACTGCTTTATCACAAACTGTGCTTGTGCAAATTGGATCATGAATAATCTTATTATATTTCTCAGTCTCTTTTAGAGTGAGACACTGCCACCAGGTCTCTCTCGGAATTGAAAGTTGTTATTATTGAAGTTGGTTAAGTACATATTGTATCTGAAGTGAAGTTAGATGGGAGGATTAATTATAGCTGTAATTAAAGAATAAAAGATGTGCATGTGTTCAGATTAATGATATCATGCGATAGAATATATTATCTGGTCTCATTAGTTTTACATACAATTGTACATCCTTTACATGGAGAATACCATTGAAGTAGAAAAAAAAAAAGAAAAAAAAAAAGAAGTAGAATTAACCTCCATTTGGCATTAAATATGTTTAATTAACTGTTTTCAGCAGGTATGGAAGGGGTCTTTGCTATAAAGGAGCAGTAATGTTTTGGATCCACCATCTAGTGGCTATTCAGAGAACTGTAACCTAAAGCTGCATTTTAATTACATTACATCAACAGTCTTTGGTTTGAATTGGAATCGAAGCCCATAATTAGACTAAACACAGTATTTTGTGCATAGTACCGGGACCCACTATTTTATAGTGCTGCCCCCCATGGCCCACAATACACACTACATCTTTAAGATTGTAGAAATAAAATTTGGGTAAAGTCAAGTAATAGCAAAATATTACGTCCTATGTCATTTCCTAACCATTTTTCCTTGACCTTAATGAAGTATGTCATCAACATAAGGAATGATGTGAAGGAGGACAATTCATAAGTATTTAGGATAAGACATCTGAGGTGCTAAGAAGATGTAATGCAAGACTGATGTTAGATACCTCGCCCACCTGGGTTGTTTCATGCAGGCTATATAAATGTGGACAACTCAACAATTGGATTGGAATTGAAATAAAAATATGCAGGCCTACCAGTCATTAAAGTGAAACAAAAACTCACAAATCCCAATTAGTATAGCTGTAAGACTGAGATTGAGGTGGCTGGGGAGCGGGTCTGGGGTCCCTGGTGGTTTGTGTTTTTGGGATGGTGGGAATGCTATATAAATAAAGATTGATTGATTGATTGATTGATTGATTGAATTCCATCTCACAATTCCTTGTGACATACACAGAACTGTACCATTTGGTTGTTTATTAAAGTAAACGATCATCATCATAAGACAGAAAAAAAAGGCATACAAGATATTTTTAGCCAGATTTATTTACCATTTTTTTCATGTTCTGGTGGTTTACTTTGACAATTTGTGTGCCAATCCTGCAATACTTTCATAGCTGGAAAAGACACATGGTATACACATGAACTTGGTATAATAATATAATTTCATAATATTCCTGACTCCTGTATGAATTACTGATGAAAAATTGATGAAGAATATTGATGCTTAATGAAAAAAATCCTACCTACAGTAATATACACAGGTGACTTAAACAGTATACTGTACAGTGTATACACACACACACACACACACACACACACACACACACACACACACACACGTAAGAGATAAACAAGCATTTCTAATCTAGGCCATCAAGCTGCAGTGCCTAAACATTTGTATTGAACTTTTCTCTCTCAAAGCATGTTTCCGCCATCCCGTCTCCATAGCGTTACAGCCATAATTAGCCCAGATTAATTAGGACCCCTTCTTAGAATGAAACATATGAATAATAAAGATCATATTATAGAAACACTCTTTCATTGCAATGTCACACTGTGCAATTATTTTGACACAAATGCTGTGTGTTATTGGATGTATGGCTGGCTACTAGATCTATGAATCAACAAAAATATGCCTAAACCTTTGAAATGATTTTCTTTAAAAAATACAAAATAAAGACACAGGTGCAAACGAGGACTCAAGTCTAATTCTGACCGTAATGGTCGTCACACTTAATAATTTAAGACAAATAAAATGTAGAAGATATGTTGAGCTTCTGTGGTGAAAAATGTTAACTCCCTGTGGGCACTAACACTATTAAAGTCAATAACCAATCAGCCTATATTTCTGTTATCAGACAAGAATAGAAACATGGCTGATATGCTTTTTCCTGAAGTGCAGCATCATTTTGAATTGCAGTTTGAATCTGTTTTCCTGATTGGCAGCATGCAGAAAAGAGACATTGGCCCAATGACTCTACAAAGAGATTACAAATGTTGGCCATTTCTCAGGTATTGGCATGTATTGGCATTGCAGACACAGATTTCACTTCATAGACCTAAAACGTATCAACACTAACATTTGTTTAAGATTAACCCAATGGATAGATTTAACAATTTAGTGTCAATAGATGGTGTAAATGTGATTTTATAAAATATGATTTTATAAAATATGTCAGTGACGTTGTTGAGACAGTCAGTCTAGTTAGAAAAACAATATCTACACTGCACTCAAGTGTGTTGTTTTCTCTTCAGTTCATAAAAAAGACCTTGTAGTGTTTCACTTCCTGTTGTTTTGCTGTAGCATTGTGTTTGATATCCTTCCATATTTTGTATTCCTATTTAAAGTTCTAGGTTATGAAAATGTATTTATTTTATGTGGATTCCTTAAGTTGACAACAACTGCTGTACACAGTTCCAAAAAAGGTTACTTTGTACTGCGTTAAATTTAGCATGATGGGATAAAAGTTAATTTCCACATTAAACAAAATGTGCTGATCTTTAACAAACAGTGTACACTCAGAGACCAATTGGAAGTAGAGATAAAGTGGAACAAACTTTCTTTTCAGAATCCAGGCCACTGTTTTATGCCTCAGCCAAGTGGAATTCATTTCATTACAGTATGTCTTAACGTTTTGGTCTTTGTTTAAGAGCAGGTGCACATAAACATGTCTATACCCCTTGCTGTTACAACGGATGAGAAAGCAGTCTTAGTTAAGGAAATCTCACATATGCTGTATTGTATCTAGAGACCATGTGGCTTTAGGAAGCAGGTTAGAAGACCAATACGTACTTGAGAGTGATGTGCCGGTCTGTCTTTAGACTTTCGATAAGCCCTTCCAGTGCAGGGTACTGTATATCTCAACTGCAGACACTGCTGTAACAGATACTTCATGGGCAGCATGGTCTGAGCCATTCAGGCCTAGGTCTGTTTGATCTATCGAGAGCACACAGCCGAAAGTCAGCGCTGGGAATGGTTATTTCCCATGGGAAGCAGCTGGTGGGAATTCACTGCAGAATCCACAATGCTAAAAATACATTTGTCTAAGGCGATTACAGGTATAACGTTGGATGCGGTGAAAACTAGAAGGGCTTTGAAATGCAAATAGTGTGTACACTGCCTAGGCCTGTCACAAAAGCAGTGTCAGGCCAAGAGGCATGATTGACAATCATTGTAGTCTTCTATGTTGTATTGTCTAGATATAGCATAGTATCTGATATTAAAAATGCAGAAGGGCTTTCTACTTTGACCTACTTCTTCCTCTTTGGATCACAAGAAACCTTAGGAATTGCTTTATGGGTACTACAGGGGTGTTACTCTGCTTTTAGCTTGATAATGTTTTCTGGTGTTCTGGTCTCTTATCAGCATGTGCATTCATATAATACACACTGATGAGCCAAAACATTATGATCACTAACAGATGACGCAAATAATGTTGATTATCAACTAGGATATATTAGGCGGAGAGCGAACAGCTGGTTCTCGAAGTCAACATGCTGGATGTGGGAGAAATGGGCAGGACTAAAGACCCGAGCCAGTCTGAGGCAAGCCAAATTGTTCTGGCAAGATGGTTGTGTTGGAGCATCTCCCAAACAGCAAGCCTCGTGGGGTCCGGCAAGTAGTCGGAGAAAGGGCAAACCAAGAACCAGGCAACAGGGTGTTGGGAACCCAAGGCTATATCGATGGGGAAGGGCAACGAACCGACAGAAGGGCAACTGTGGCAGAACATTTTAATGATGTTATGAGAGAATTGTGCAGCAAACAATGCATCACACCTTACTGCCTTGGATCCAACATGGACGGTATTGGATTGAATGTGTTAACTATTATCTTACCTGAACAAATAGATGTGTTTTTTTTATGCATTAACATTGTCAAGGAAAAAAAAATGTAAGAAACTGTTGGCCAACAGCTCTCCTTATCAGAAAGCTCTGCAAATTCATTGTATGTTTCACCTCATCTTGATTAAGAGCAGCCCTAGACAAAAAACAAGCAAACACACTTATCAGATGAGTGCCAGTGAGGAAAAATAACCTTGTAGTAGAAAGAACCTCCCGTCCTCTTTTACTGAGACTTTCCTCAGCTACCGTAGCGGTGGGCGGGGACGTGCGGTCGGGGAGGACAGATAACTGCTCGGCTGAGGAACGACTTGTCACCATGGCGATTGATGAACGGAGTGGGCTGCTATTGCACTGGGTGGTGGACTTATTTGTAATGAAATCTACGCGTCACGATGGTGCTGATTATTTGGATGCGGCTATTGTAACACGAATGTAACACGTGTTTATCCATTGCTTTTATAAGAGGTCTTTGTGAAAAGACCAAAGGGAAAAAAGTTATGTCAGGGAAACTTTAGAAGATGTTGGCAAGAGCACGTTGACTGCTGGTATTATTCACAGTCTCAGTTAACTTTCCAGGGTGATGTAATGTATAAAAATGGCTTTGGCAACATGCGGAGTGATTTCACAGTTCTAAGAATAACGTGAACTGTTGCTTTGCATTTTTTCCCCTTTTCTTTTGCTAATGAAGTGTGAAGCATCCACATCAATCTTAGTACACATAGCCTACCTACCTTCATGTCTTTACATTTGCTATTTATTCTTACAATTTTGCTATACAGTTTCCATAAGATGAGTCACTACTCAACATAGAGAAATAATCGATATACCAAAATAATTATTGTTAATTAAATTAATATTCATCAGTGTTGGGCAGTAACTAGGGCAGTAACTAGTTACTAGTAACTAGTTACAGTAACTAGGGCAGTAACTAGTTACTGTAATGTTATTACTTTTTTCAGTAACTAGTAGTGTAACTAGTTACTATTTCCAAAACAGTAATAATATAGCTGCAAGCAGCAATGAAGGGGTCCAAGCATATATGACAAATATGGGACGCAAATAGGAAAGCACATGCCCGAAAAAGGAACGAATTATGAAGCAAATTGGCTACAAGTCCTATCAGGCCTAACAGCCTGTAAAATTCAAGCAACACACCAAGTTTGGATCAAATGGCTGGTTACATTCATGAAAATTGAGCTATTAAAGCTATTTGCTGTGCCTTCTTATGTCTGAGCTCATAGGCTTGTGGCAATATTGTTATGCACAGTGGGATGCACAAGAATATGCAAGTTCAGACACTATAGCTCAAACAATCACAGTTATCGATATTTGACCATCTTAAATTTGATAATGCCCTGTAGCGCCTCCTTTAGGCCAATTGGCACTAAACTTAGTAGACATGTTAAGGCTACTATACTGATGATGCACACTGAATTTGGTGATATTGGGGTGTACCTTTGGGCAGATAGGCCCTCTGAAGCAGTAAGCCTGAGTTCGTAATTTCAAGAGGTACATTTGTTAAGTTCAGTAACATGCATATGGTGAAGCAAGTGTGGTCACTATAGCTCAAACGAGCACACGTTGTTTGACCATCTTTATTTTGAAGATGTGCTGCAGTGGTGATCGGACATTTCTTGAATGATACCATGAATTTCATTGGCCTGTGGCGGTCACATGGTTTGGATTACTGACTTCCTACTTCTTGTAGCACTCTTGTAGCACATCAACCTGTGTGCGTGCATGAGTAATGAACGTTTAAAGCGCTAATCAGAAATAGCGCCCCCATGTGGTTGATTACTGCAAATCTGTGCACATGGCCTTGTATTGGTATGGCAATGATGCATACAAGAAATTGTGACAATGAGACATACGGTTGTTGTAACGCTCCCCTGTTCTCGCCGGGGTAGCACGGCCGGAGAGGGACTACCCACATCCCCAGCGCCTCACGCCCAC